>VWZW01003862.1:842962-887486 GCA_013397115.1 Edolisoma coerulescens
ACCTTTCAAAAAGTGGAACCCAGTCCAAGAATGGAAAGCAAAAATGTAAAGCCGCAATTCAGCAGGCCAAGAAAAATTGCCTCTGGCATATGGCACAAAAATCGAACAGAGGCTTGCTCCAAACAGGCAAATTTCTCTCAGAATCTTAAGAAGAGGTTTGATCTGAAGAGGCAGAAAGACCCCTCAAGACAGGCAAAACCACAATAAAATAGCCAGCCACATTTTTCTCATTGGAGAAACCAAGTTCCCCTTAGAAGTGCTGAAGCATTTCTTTATAGGCAAGAGAGTTATAGTGTCTCAAAGCAACGTCACTACAGAAGTTTTATTTTAGAGAACTGGTAAGTGAACTGCAATAAAACCACCTGGTTAAATTAGTATTTATTTAATTATTCTAAGGAAATAAGGAAAAAAAGTAGTAGTATGACATAATAGCTGCACTTCACATATAAGCGACGTTTGTATCAGAAGAATGTGGACACCAAATGGTGATCCTGTCTGCTATTAAGTGCTCCACTCTTTTCCAAGTTCAGCTTCTGTACTGGGTGGTTGTCAGGTATTTAGAAGAACATAATTATCAGGTATTCAGAGAAGAACATAATTAATAGATATTTTAATATATAGACTATACTGTGAGAAAATCAGTATCGCCTCTGTAGGGGAAAGCCTCACCTTGCACATTTACTGCAATGGAATCATATTAATCAGAGCCATATGGTTATCTGTAAAAATGGGATTCTTTTTTGAAAGTCCTTCATTCAGATCTCTTAAAAAAGCCTCACAGTCATGAAACAAAACCTGAGCTACGTGTATGTACCGGTAGGAATAGGCAGAATACCAGACCCATTATACTCAAGATATTCATAAGCTCTCTGAAAAAGCAAGTGAAGAGCATAGGAATAACTTGCAATTGAGACGAAATTATTTGGGACAGGCAAAATTAGATTGAAGAGGGCTGCTGAGAAAACCCACGGTAGCCTGAGCCTGAGATACAAGACAGCAATTGAAAGGGGCTGCATTAATTGAAAAGGGATTCTTAGAGGAAAGAGAGGCACAGCCACAGATCAGGCTTGGATTAGGTGCTGTCTCTCAGAAGAGGGCTGGAGACCTACGCTGTGGTTTCGGAAAGCATCAGCCCAGAGGCAGTGAAAAGGCAAACATGGTAGAAAAGCTGAAACAGCAGCCAGCCCTGTCAGCACTGAACTCCACGGGCTGTGGAGATCCAGCCTTGTGCCCCTTCTCCAACCGTGGGCTCCTTCAGGGACAGTAAGGAACAGGGATAGTCTGAAGGAGCCCAGGTTCAACTGGACTCAAGCTCAGAGAATGGGGAGGAGGAACACAGGAAAAACGGTGCAGATAAAGCAGAGGGCCAAACTGGCAAACAAGGCTGAAAAGTGATACTGAAATTTCCTGCTGCACAGGAAGCACACATCATTTCTCGAGATGGAAGGAGTGATAATGGGAATAGTAGCTTCACTGAAAAGCAAGTTTTGTTCAACAAAAGAAACGAATGGAACAAATTCTTTATCTCCCATCACAAAGTATTCTGGAGAGCAAAAAAACCCACACGCGTATGCAGAATAAAGTACTAAAATACCACAACGTGCTTTGGTGCAGCATTTAGCTACACCCACACACCCCACAGATACCCTATTTTTATTCTTTCCTAAAGGTCTTAACATTCATCACACAAAGGTCTCTTTGTACAACCATTTTGAAGTTATACTCTAGATGACCATTGATTAAAACAAAAAACAATCCTCCATTTACTAGACAATTAAAACTGAGCTATAAAATTCAACAACTTGGACAAAACGTCCCAAAGGCAGCCTTAATGTTTTTTTTTCCATAGGAACATGGGTATCAGTGTAATAATAAAATAGAACACTTAAGATTACAATAAAATCCTACCCTCTATATGCACTTAGGGAATGCACTAGAATTATTTTGAAACTAGTATATATAGTACTTTATGAGAACAAACTGATGCTTGTGGGGCTTTTCTCCCCTCCACTTATTAAAAAATAATATGTTAAATCAATATTAATGTCAGAGCGTAGAACCTGCACTCCCAGTTAACTAGTTTATTAACAAATAAAAAATCTATTGCTCCCAACAAGAATATTTTCACACTCCATCACAAATTTAATTACTAATGACACTTCAGGCATCAACCCAAATTTCAAAACCAAGCCTTCTATCCCTACATTACATCACAGCAAGGTTAACATTATAACTCAGGTGAACTGACTCTGCCTTCCATCAAGAATTTTGTCAGCAATCACAGAAAGCAACTCCTGAATGCTAAAGCACTGGAAGACTCTTCACTTGTTTCCCAGGCAGTCTACTCAGCCACTGCTACATGTGTATTTTTAAGAAACACAGCATTAACTCCCAAAAGACAAAATTAATTTCCCTGCAGAAGGAGCATTTCCATGTAAAAACTTGGTAACCTGATGAACAAAGGAAAATAAAAAATGTGGCTCCCCAAAGAAAACACTTGGTTTAGCGTGCAAAGCAAGGCGGGTTCCTAAAGATGACAGACAGCAAGTTACATTATGCTGGCTCCAGCCTTTAATAACCACTGAATAGATACCACATTACACAGCTGCTCTCATACCCTGGTATCATTACAAACACATACAGGCTATCAGCTGCCTCGCAGTTTTAACTTAGAAAATCCCTTTCTTGGCCCAGAGACAGAGTGGTATTTTGATTTGTACGCTACACATGATACAGGAAAACTTAGTCAAGGACTAGTACCTTATCGTACATATAAGCACAGAATAAAGCCTCTTACTTCAAAGAGATTTACATTCAGAGAGGGGGAAAACAGACCAAAACCGCAGACAATGTGCAACAGAATGTACCTGATGAATTACTTATGGAAAGCAAACAAATCCATCCTGAAAGTAACATGAATTTTTAAAATCTTTCAGAATGCAGAGTGCAACATCAAAAAAACCTCAAAATATCCCCAAACTGAACAAACACCAGCCCAACAACCAATGTGAAAGTTTAACACATGCCCAAAGTGACATAATAATTTCAGAATAAAAACAAAAATGCTCATGCAGATCACATTCTGGGCCAATAAATCTAGGCTATGGCTCGATATTTGAATGCTTTCACCACATCTTTAATAAACAACCATGTGAATGTGTGTTAACACCATGACTGTATACAAATACAGACTGTCATTATAATCTGTCCCACCAAGGCTTTTGCAACTATCAGGGACATTTTTCCCTTTACACTGTTTTTTCCCAAGCTCCAGCTTAAGAGCTTTAGTACTTGTCCCAACTACCACAGATAGATAACCAATTACTCTCACTCTGCTGTAGCTGTTAGCATATTTCTGGTGTTACATTCCCTTCTAGATTCTTCTTCTGTAGGCTACATAATCTCTCCTTACAGGCTGTGTTTCCCTGACTCTGATTGCCTTGCACTGTTTTTGGTATCTCAAAGTCTGCACTCACTGGATGGGATTTCACCTGATTAGTCTTGCATAAATACAGTGCACCATGAACTTACAACCCTTTCACTATTTTCTACAGTGCATTTGATGTGACTGATGAAGAAAGCAGAAATTTGCATATTCTGAAATCCACTGCTGCCTTTAACAGGGGTCTAATTCACCCTAATCAGGTTTCCACTCCAATAAACAGAACTGGGGACAGCTGGCTTTCACAATCCAAGATTCCCAGCATGGATGAAATCACCAGCACTGCCCATCCTCAACAGGCACGCTTCATCTCTTCAATATATCAGTATTAGGGGTAATTTTAGTTCATCTCTATGGCTGAGGATGCACCTATGCAGCACTCTCACAATAAAACAAATCAATTGTAGAGCAACCTCTAAGATTCAGTTACCAGTTCTATCCAGGATGACCAAATCCTGGCAAGAGAGAAGACAAGAACAAGATTGTCCTCCAGCAAGGACAAAAGAATTAGCAAATTCATGCAATAAAACTACTCCATTGCTGACAGGGAAATCAAGATGCTTTTGAAAGTCAATTAATTACATATGGGTTTGAAAGTGATCTTGCACCAAGGAAATCTTACTGGACAGAATACTACAGAGAAATCTCCTGTTGATATTAGAATAATACCAACACTTTAACAAAGCAAACATGTCACTACAGTACTTACAACCCGGGAATAAACTTTGCTTTTGTAGAGAAATGCTTATTCTGTCCTACAAGCCCCAAAAATCTGCTCCAGAGTTTCCTTCCAAAGCAACAATCGTTGCATGAACATTCAGAGCAGTCTCTTCATCTGCACCACTTACGTCATTGCTCTAATTTTTCCCTTAATGAGGCAAATGGATGTTTTTTGAGGTGCCTTCCTTGCTGTTTTCTGAGAATGAAGAAACACGCAGCAGTAGGAGAACTGCAAACAAGCCACCATGATGCTTGTGGACATGATGGACTGGGAATGGTCCATACCCAAATGGGCTTTCAACTTCGATATAGAAGTATCGTTTCATAATTGTGGCATCAAAACCATTAATTTGATCTAATATCTAATTATATCTATTTCTTTACTCATCCTGTGGATCTTTTTAATAAGAATTTATATTGATTATGCATTTTAATACAAAATAATTTCCCTCATATAACTACTGACAATCCCAGACTAAGTAACTGTACTGAGCACTAAACAAATCAAGCTTTTTCAATACTAATTTGTAGGCATAGCATTTTTGGAAAGGAGCAACAGGGGTACTGATCCAACTTGTCCATTTTACCAGTACATTGGTATTGAAAAAAAAAAATAGGAACAAAAAGGAAAAGAACAGTTTGCCCATGGAGAGTGATAATACAGGATCAATTTATACACTAATGAATAAATTATTAATAACATAATATTGCAATGTCTTTAAATGATGAGCTATTGCCTCTTTACTGCAATATTTTAGAGCTTACCTATGTAAACTTGCATATTTATGTGAGTGCTTCATAATTCCAGAAGACAGGGCAAAATTAGACATGGAAATCTTCAATACCAACCCCTAGAGCACTAGAGAGTCTTTGCTGCCAAAAGCATTCAGATAGGACTGGTTTGACTGGATATCAGCTTCTACAGTAACCAAGGCTGACGAGAGAAGTCAATTTCCAGGATGCTCCTAAGAATGACCGAGGAGCAGCTTCAGCAAGGAAGCAGACCCAAAAGTCTTCCAAAAGGACAACAGCATGGCCCTACTGGAGTTTAAGCAATCCACTGCATCTGCAATCTTTACTGCCCTTCTCCTGCCTGACATGCCAGGCAGTGAGAGCAAGAGAAGAATAAAATGAATACAAAAGGAGAGGAATGGGTTATGTGCAAGACTGCACCAGTGGCAAACCTGGCCTTGCCACTAATTCCAAGTTGAGGGACCAGATCTCATAACAAGAATGCATAGAGTCTCAGAGGAGGAAATCAAGTATGAAAAAAATGATCCAGTATTTATAAAGAAATAAGCTGGAGGTAACTTGGAAAAACTCCAACAAGCCACAAAGGTAATTCAAAGCATTACCAAAGACAACTCACTCAATGCCAGTCCTTCTTCTCAAATGGAACAAAGATCAAGTTCATAAACTACCAATTACTTCAGACTGCATTAGCTTTGGGGCTGCTCTAGCCAAATTAACCAATTATTTCATTCCTCAAAGACCTTTCCCAGATATAGAGACTTCCTTGTCCAGGTTTCCCCTACCAATACTACATTAGATATTAAATACTTGTTTTTTATATATATATATATCCTGTAAGAGTCACCTAAACAAAATAATATGTATTCCCATTTCCCTTCTGATTTTCTCCACCCTCTCTTCTTATATGCTGAATTCTCACTTTTCCTTTCACGTCTCTACAACTGCTTTAACTTCTCCAAGCTAGGACATCCCATTTTGTGTCACACAAACTCTTGCATTAATTTGCCTCTTCTCATTTCACTTCCTTTCAGAGCAGGTTCAGTCCTCCTGATACCACCCTAATATCAAAAATTAAGAATCCAAACAATCTCTACAGGTTCCTTGCAAAGGAAATAAAGATTAGAATGAAATGCTTAATTTTAAAGGTAGCATCTTTCTTGGAGTACATCCAGAACTGCCTCTCATTTCACACAGATTAAGACTATTACTCCTCATACACTACTTAAGAGATCATGATTACTACTGACTTGAGAAATAAAACTCCTTTCCTAAACACCATCCCCCACCCCTTTCCTGACATTAAGAAGGCTCTGGCATCTTTTCTCGGTGGGACCTCAAAAACACACAAACAACAAATAAAAATCAACCTGAGTCAGCTACAAGGTCTTACTTCATATGGAACGAATCCGAGGTGACAGCCTTAAGGCACTGGTAGCAGCTTCCTCAAGGCATCATTTTTATTTCAAAAGCCAGTTTGAACACACTTAGGAAATGTGGAAACAGGCTTTTGTCTCTGCAAAGTTACACAAGAGGGCCACAGGGATCCAAAGAGCAGACACAGAAGCCTGGAGCTGATGGCGATTATGATGCTGATGTGAAGAGATCCCTCACCTCCTGAACTGAAAAGTTCTGCCTGTTTTTAAAGCAGCAACACAACCACACATTGCACTTAACACTACAGGTTGGTTTAGTAAAGAATACCCAGTCATGAGGGTATTACACACTCGGCTGTTAGGACAGAAAAAGCAGCTACAGTGAACTCATGGGGCTTTACCTCCTAGCTGACATTTCTTTAAGTAAAATCCACTGCTTAAGGTGGTGTGACTCTGGTAGCAACTCAAAGTCTCACAGTTTTATGTTTCTCATCACTGATACCTGCTGGAGGAGGAACAAGAGACAAACGGAAAAATTCTCATCGTAAGAAGGTCCTGGAGGAACAGCACCTTTTGGAAGCATCTGGTACTCGGCTAGAGAAGCTACATGAATGAGATGGTTTAATTTACAGTTCTACTTCGCAAAACACAAAGCAATCTTGCTAAAAACTATGCAAGCATTTAGAATTGAGCAGGACGGAATACACAATTTCAGATTGGTAATGAAGAAGCTGCTAAATGTTCTTATAACTATGAGCTTCACCGTAACAGCAGCAGCACGGGAGAGCCTTGTATTCCCTTCCTAAAATCTGGCACAATATAGGTAACACACTTGAAACTATAAAAACATAGGAATTACCAGTGAGGAACTGCAGAGGGAATTTTAAGGTGAAAGCAGAGCTGAGGCACTGTGAAGAAAGCTTCAAAAACATGTCAAGTTCTACCTTTCTCTCTGGTTTAGCCACTTTTGGTGTGTAAGCTAAGTCTTTAAAAAGTCAGCTCAGGAATCACTACACCACAGTGTTAAGTGTCAACACAGGCATCCCTTTTGAAATAATTTCTGAGGTGCCTGAAGCTACAAGATTAAATCCCTTAGGAATGCTAACTCAAAACACTATCCCATTTACAATAACAACTTGAGTGTTGTTGATGTGGAGGTTCCAGCAGGATTTGCTGGCAGGCAAATTACCTCAAGCTTATCACATCACTCAGCTACGTCCACCGTCCACCGTACTGCTGGGTTACGTCACCTTAACTGAGTAAAAAGCAACTTAAGTTGTGCTGACTGCTGACAGACAGAAAGACTAATCTGAAGGCACATTTCAAAAACTGACCTGCTGTCTGAAGTGACGTGATTAATTCCTGACTCTGAAAACGAGGACAGAGCTCCTGAGCTGGTGGAGCATTAGACTGAGAAGCAGAACGTAAACATTCTGGTTCTCATCACAACCCGCTGCAGCAATGTGACAGGGTCAGAAAGGCATCCTTCAGAAGGCAGTTTTCACCACTGCTTTTCTGATTGCTTCCCAAATCGTTTCCCAGCTAAATAACCCAACATGGAAACATAAAATATGCAAACTTTTATTGATGTGTTTTCGAGAGGAAATCGTGCAAAACCTTGCTGGAACGCACAGGGCTTTCTAGCAAGAGTAAATAACCACCCATTGCCCTACTGCCCTGGCAAGCAGGGACAAAGCTGCAGCTGAATTTAAGCTCTGCCCATTAGGTAGCTTTGAACAGTTGCAGCACGCTGCTTTGAAGAGGTCATCTTTTAGTGTTAAAAAGATCACTGTCCTGTTATGCCTCAGCCTGAAATAATGGCATTCAAAACATCTATATGCTATATTTAGTTTGTTATGTTTTCAGTGACTAATTAGAAAAGGTTGTTGCTTACAAACAAAAAAACCCCCAACCAAAACCAAAAATAATCCAAAAAAAAACCCAAGGCAAACTTTTTTTACTCCTAGAAACACAAGTAATTTTACTTCTCTACTGATGGTCCCCTAAGAATCAGAGTGAACCCTAACTAAAGACAGGAGAGGACTTTTAACCTACAAGCTGCAGTATTTTTTTTTTCTACAGACACCTTGAGTTTCCAAGCTACACGGCAGCAGTCAAACTATGGAGGCACAAATTAACTCTGAACATGGTCATTTTGAGTTAACTGACATGTTTGGTTCACACAGCATTTATTATTTGAATAAACATGATGCAAGCTCTTTAAAGAAGCCAGTGCTGCAATCTGAAGTTTATATTATGCAACTTGTATTAATTGGCCTGTTCACTGTACAGAAAGATTCCACCAGCTGCAATCTTTGTGTGACTGCAGCAAAGGAGGAAGTTTTAACTCTAGTTTTTTAAAAATTAAATGTTATGCCTTTAAAATAGAAAGTATTTTATGGAAAAAAGACGAAAACCAACAACCTCCTGCAGTTATTTCCTGAGACACTTTTTGCTGATTTTTATATGCAATGAAGCTAATGTGTCAGAGAGAAATGCTCAGTATTAGAACTCTTTAAATGAAATTCAATACAAATTCACTTACAGCCAGTTTCTGCACTGCCAGTTTGGGATTATTACTACATATGTAACAAAGTCATGCACCACTTCAGAGGCTTTTGTAAGCCTTCCTTATTTCCAAGAACAAGATAAAATGATTAGTAACTGATAGAATTCTTTATTTTTTTTATTTTGTTAAAAAGTCAAAGGTCTCATGCAAGAAGAGCATATGGAAGGTGCTCATTTGAAACAAAGAGAGCCATAAAGGCAGGAAAAAGAAAAAGTAAATCCAGCAGCTGGGCTGGGGAGGGAGGGAGCCGTAGTGCAGCTCAGGTCCACATGGGGGACCCAAGTCTAACACTTCAACAGCTCCGACACTGAAAATTACTGAGGCGAGCTAGCACAGCTTGGGGAGAAGTTTGAAGTCTTTCCAAAGTTGCACGTCCAGTCAAAGAATCGTTTTTGATTATCACAGGAGTAAGAATTACAGGTACACGAGCGTGGCGGATAAAAGGGAGGGGAAGGACAAGCACACGTCAGCTGGCTGACACAAGGGGACGGGACACGCTGGGGACTGATCCCGTCCCAGGCTCAACGTGACAAACTCAACTTCACATTTGTACCTTGAAGAATTGACTCATGATCCCCCTGAGTGGGGGGCGATCTGCAGTAACCCACCAGTCTTCAGTGTTGTGAGGTTGTGTCATAAAAGCCTCCATTGCCAAAACAGCCAGGCCCCAAACAGATTCTACAACGCTGAGGAATTTTCTTGACACTTCCTCGTTGGTTGTCACATTAGATATTCCGAAATAGTTTCTCATTACTTCTCCCCAGAGCCATTTCCTTCTTAAACAGTGACTACTTAAAAGCGAAGACGATACCCCAAAAGCATTTTATTATCCAAGAAAATTGCTTCAAGTTGAAGCACCATGGCAACTACAGTTGCTATGCATTTTAAGTTTATCACTTCTTTTGAATTTCCATTTATAACAAACCAGAGTTTTTTAACACCCAAACACACTGACAGTCCAACCCTCCAAACAATGACATTTTCAAGTATGATTCTCCATTAGTCAACAAACAAAACAAGAAAAAAGTTAACAAGAAGTGTTTTACTGGCAAGAATAAATATTGAAATAATGAGGGATGGGGTGACCCTCATAAATTGCTTATCGCCATAACAACTCCTAACATTCTTGCTAGTCTTTTCATATGGAAACGTGGGGGGTCATAGGGAAGTGATTGTGCTCACATGAGGTAAGGAAATGTGAGAAACACTTAGAATGTGAATGGGAAACCATAGTAGGATAACTGAGGATTAAAAGTAGAGATGAACACCTGGCAGGAATATCCAAGCTTAGGAAAAAAAAAGTATTCTACATGTGGTTGCAGAACGTCTTTACATTTCCATTTACAACTATCTTCCAAATCTAAAATGTTGAAATCTGTACATGCAATACATCAGAAGATGAAGATCAGAGGTACAAACTAAGGTGCTTTTTTTCTTCTTTTTTNTTTTTTTTTTTTTTAGAGAGAACCATTTTTCAGGAAAAGTGTAAATTTCTAAAGTTACAGAATCCATAGTGATGAATTTTCTGCACGCTTTAGGCAAGAAGAGATCTCAATGAGTTAGTACCTATCCTAACAAACTCTTCACACTTAAGCAGATTAAGACCTGTTCTAATTCCTGTGCAGAAAAAAGAGACAAATATCCCCAGATAATAATGCAGCTTAGATTCAGTTCTTATGATTACGCACCTTAATGACGTCTTAGCAAAACAGATTTTTTTTTAAATAGACTTGTTTATTTTTAAGCTTTCATATGTTTTGGATTTCTGATGAGATCAAAATACTGCTCCTATCAGAAGAGTTACTGAATCCAAATGTTTACAGGGAAAACTTAAACACAGAGTAATTGCTAAGCACACAGTACAAACAAATTTTTGGTGGAAAGGCATTATTTGGGCTATAATGTAGAAGTTTCCCTTCTGGATTTATTTCAGCCCAGTTTCTGTATTCAGAAAAGTTGAAACCAGAACCATTTTCTCATTTACAAAACTGAAAGGTTCAAATAAATATCTTCTACTGTGACACACGTTCCACGTGTTTCTTGCAAAACACAACTGTGTATTCCCTTGGCTTCCAAGAGCTTCCCAGTAATATATAACTGGCCAGGGAGTCTCTGTCCAGGGTCCAAAGCATTTCAGTTCAGTGATTCTACTTTAGCACAAAGCAGACATTGCAAATTCAAACCAACACCTGCCTGTGTGACAGCTGTAACTTATGCCAGGGCCCAGCTTCAGACCTGCAGGGACCCCTTTTCCTGCACAGGAATTCAGCTAAGCCCTTCCTGCCAGTACGCAATACTGCGGGGCTCAGATCACAATCTTCTAAGGAACTGAGTTGCCAGAGTTTGTGTTTGCATCTCTGTTTAAGCACAACTCCGTTGTTTGAAGTAAATTCTTTAAAGAAAAGTCAGTTTGCTTTGTGAAAATGGCTCATATATAAAGCATTATATATTTCAGCAATTTGTTCCATAATGACACAAGAGTAAATATGACATATTTCATATTTTTCTTTTGTATTTTTACAGCTGAGTGTGCTACAGTAGTCACTTTTGCTATAAAAGTTACAGTTAAAACTAGTGTTTGCAGTCTTTATGTACTTAAAAGGTAGATAGTGGATTACTTTTCCATTTCTACATGAAATATTCAAATGCGTACAAATAAAGCCCCTACATCCACAGCTAGAGGTTGTGTAAAATTGGTAAGATTACGGATATTAAGTGTTTAATGCAAAAATTGTGTAACTGCAATGCATCCTTTGTGACCATCTTTGCTGTAAAGGCTCCTAGGATCCACTAAAATAGGAAAGGGAAGAAAACCAGGCCTTCATGAAAATTTTTAATGGTCTGCAAGGTAAACGATTAAAAAATTACAAATTTTTACTTTGCTGCCTTAATTGGCATTTCAAAACTAGGAGATTTCTGAACAGAAAGCAGCAGCAAAGGGTCACATAATGGAAGGCACTCTTACAGGACCAAAGACTACCAGATTTTTGTAAAAGGAAAGAAGTGTCAATTAAAAGATTCACTAGTTGAAAGAAGGCACATCACAAAGTGTTTAAAATCCTGAGCAGTCACAATCCATGAAAACTTTTGAAGAGATGGGAAAATAAGCAGGGAAATACATCAGAAACTGATTATATTATTTTGACTATTGTCCATTTCCTGCTGATAAATAAGTAATAGCCTCTTTTAAAACCCTGTGAGCAATTAAAAGATCACAACATGCACATTTAACAGGAATTGACTACAGCAGCAAGTACAGGAACCAAGAACAGAACTTTTAAAGCAAAGCCTTTGGTGCCAAGGACACTGCACATTTCAGTTAGGTTTGGTTTTGTTTTCAAATACGCCTGAGGAGCTACAAATTACTTCCATAGGTTATCACCTGAAACAGAGCACAGGAAAAGGAAAATTTAAGCTACTATTTCTCCTTCAATGGCCTCTCTTGGCTGAGAGAGTAGAGCTGCAGGCCTGCATTTCCTGGAGGAATGATCTGTGGAAGGAAGGGCGCTCCAGCTCAGAGAGATGCTCAGCACAGAAATCTCCCCAGTTTCCAACAGAGGGAGCTGGCCAGACTTGCACGGTGGTTTTGCTGGTCTCAAAATAAAGCTCAGAGGTAAACCAACCACACAGAATAACTTATTCTCACTTCTGTAGGAAGCAGAATTTAAACATGCCAGCAGTCAGGCTATATAAAAATGGGGATATGTCACATTTTTTTCACAAAACAAAAACCAAGCAGACGATTTTAAGGCAAGCAAGCGTCAAGATATTTGGTTTTATATGAGATATTTCAGTTGAATACGAGCACTTAAAAAAAAAAAAAAAATCTGTTATCTATTCAAGTTAATAGGCTGCTTACAGGTCATGAACGGACCATCAGATGGGGCACCCTTATTGCCCAGGGGGCAGAGAGGCTGCAAATCAGCTGACAATTATTCCAATAATCTGAAAACTAGTCTTTACTAAAAGGGATTCTTACGGTGTAACCATGACTGCAAGACAAAAAAAAAAAAAAAAAATTTCAGAAGATATTTTTTTTCTGGTTTTAAAACCTGTTAAAAATCCACAGTGCTGCTAAATCTTATCTTTTTCTATAATTCCATAAGAAACCATGATAACGAATTATTCATTGTCGCAAGTGTGAATGTCAAGCTGTGACCATCCTGACTCCGGACAACTTGTGAAAGAACTCTTTGATGTGGATTTAAATTAAAAGGGCTCTTCCTCTTGCCCTCAAGGTGCAGTAAAATTCAAATGCAGATTTCAGTATTCTGGCTTCATTTATAAATTACTTTTTGACTGACAGAAGACTTCCAAGAGATTCTCTTTAAAGTAGATGGGAAGATAAGAAGGTGGCTGTTAATCATTTCCATAACATGCATGCATATTGCAGCTCCCAGTCTTAAAATTACCAGGATTTTATATTTTTAGCACTTGAAATTCTTGCAGAAGCAAAATAACATTTCTCAGAAGGAAAAGCGAGACACTTCAGTATTTTCACATGTAAGAGCTACTCGAATTAAGAGCTGATAAGGATCTGTAACTAATTGATTAAGATGCCAGTTGATATCTACTAAAGATAAAATACAAATGAGCAAAATCCTCTCATATATTATATACACAATTAATGCCTGTCTACTTTTGGAAAAAAATGGAAATATTAATTCCATCAGGTTACTTGAGGTTATGAGAAGACTTCCAAATACACTTCTGTACATCCCCTCCTCCCAGAATATCTAGAAATTGATAACCTGAGAGCTCAGGGATGCACTCTGGCAATTCAAGAACTAAGACACATTAAAATATGTGCTAATTTGTGAACTGTAAGCTATAGATTTTCTTTATGATGTCCTATAAATAACAGGCACAACTGTTGCTGTGTTGTCTTTCCTAAGAGGATGACACAAAAATATCTTTGGTAAAAGTGGAGAAGTCAAGTAACCTCTTAAATTTAACATCTAAGTTTTAAAACCTCTTAAGCCACCGTAAAATGCTGAAGTCTATCTGAAAGTAGACTCATTAAGGGGTCAGGTCAGCCTCCATATCTTGCAGGTTTCCCATCATTATTGCCCTACACTGGTTCTTTACACTTATTTATGTAACATACACAGTGTAGTCCATTTTCTGCCATATTCAGATTAGAGACTTCCTTCAGAAAAGCACTGAGTGTTTCAGGTTGCATCTGCCACTTTAAGCACAGAATGACTTAAAATAGTTCTGAACTCCCTACCGCTTTTGACAGCTACCCAACTTCATTATTTCAGAAGTTCTGATGTTCTTATCACTGCTACTGGTGAATTCTAACCATTTCAGATAAAATCCCTTCAGAACAATCACGTGGGGACGGTGGGCTGCACACAAGGAGGACTGTCTGACACCAGCATACCATCATATGTACATGTAAACATTTGGAGAGCTAAAGCACACTGATACATGCAAACTACCCTTTTTTGCTGTGTGCTGGAAAATAAAGCATTGCATCACCAACACTGTTACTAACAGAAGCATCCAGCTACAAAGTGCAAGCCAGTCCCAAATGTGCATCTTCCAACAGTCTTGAAAGATGCTTGACCCTGCCCCCTTGCCCAGGCAACAAATCCAAAATCCCCAAATCCTTAATGCTGAACAACTTTTATTAGCACTGTACTGAGTCATTCCTTCTCCTCTTGCTCTTTCCTTTTCTTAGTTTTGCTGTTGCTCTTTTCATTTTTTTTTTTAATTTGTGAGTTTTCCTGTAATAAATTCAACTTAATTTTCTGGTAGGTACCAATGTGATACACCATTTTCCATGTTAAAAATCAACACACACTCACATTCATGAAACTACTTCCTGCCTTGAGGGATTTTTGTTATATCTTAGTGTTGAATCTTCTTCCAAAAAGATTAAACTTTAATCTCCCTAAGCCAAATTTATTTAAATATTTTGGTCTGAAAATTATAAATCCCAGTTACACAAAGCTGTGTTTATGAAGTCCTACAGTTTTCACTCGTTCCTTCTTTCACACTGGCATAACACACTATTTCTCAACAAAGCAAAAAAAGTCAACACCAGCATGAAAGTTTGTGTAATCCCAAATGATTTAAAAAGGGAAGAAAAAAAAATTTTAAAAAGAAAAAAAAAAAACCCTCAAGAGCTTCAGAGCAGTCATCAGGTACTCACCCTGGGGCCTAAAACAAGTTTTTCTTGTTGACTGACCACACCAACCATAAAGTTCATAGTTTAGCATAGAAGAACACACTCCAATTAAGCAGTGGTGTACAAAAAGGATGTTTACTTTTTCCTTCTGTGCTAGTCCTTGTTCATTTATAATCAAGGTAACATAATTAATTGCCAAGGCTCCTCCACCCCAGCATTACTCATGTGTTTTAAGCAAGAAGTGGAACAAAACAGTGAAAAGCTTAAGAGACACTGTGTTTAAAGCAAAGCAACACAAACAGCCAAGCCAGCATTTTATTGCTATTACCTGTTTAACTACACTTGAAAGATCCTAAACTGGTTGTAAATTGTTGTAAACTGTAAGTTCATCACCTGCACTGCTGCCCAGGAAAGCTACAATCACATGGACAGTGTTGTGCAATACACTTAATAAATTTAATACAAATCTCACTCAACCCCACGTTCACCACAGCTTCATTGGGTAATTTCTAATAGCTACCATATTGTGGGTCTTAAAGCAATAAATTAACTTTGCTGATGAATGTCCTCCATTGTTTGACGTGGTTCTGGTAAAAGGACTCACACAAAAGCAACTGACTGCTTTTCCTGCTCCCAAAGATGAGGTTTTCATGTTTGAGCAAATGCTCATCAAAAGGGGATGCTAAGCACCTATGGAAGAGGTTTTACCAGCACTTGCTATTTCATGATGTCAGAGGAGAAAGATACTGAAGTTTTGGACACAGTATTGCTCATTTTTGAGAGGCGTCTTAAGAAAAATATTTGGTGGATCTTTTCTTGATTTGGAAAAGTGATTAAACATCCAGATGCCATTAAAAAAAAAAAAAAAAAGAGAAAGAGAGGAAAATATTACAAGATAGCTCTCTGAAGCTCAAAGAAAATAGGCACTTTCACACATTGCCACCACAGACATAATAACAGGACTCCTTCTCCCACAGATGAAAAGGAACAAGTCTTGCTTTGTGCTTTGGAGCATATTATTAGTCTAAAATACAAGTGTTTATTCCATTTCATTTTAACTTATGTCGGCCTTATGAGAAAAGGTAAAAGCTACAGTTTGACATTTGGGTCACTTCAACAAGAAGCTGAAGTTCTGTTTCTCTTCTTCTTCCATGAGTCAAAAAACAACCTGTGTCCTAAATTCTCAAATTACTCTTGCTCAGATTTCTGAACTCCTATCCTGGCAATTAGTACCCTCTTAAGCAACCAAGCTGCAAAGTTAAGAGTAGTCTCTAGGTAAGCAAACCCAAATCAACAGAGCCAGAAGTGGATCACTCCTTTAGTACAGGGACAGCATTCCCACCAGGAATAGGCATGTGCAACCTCGTTTTACAAGCTCTGTGTCTAGAAGGAAGGTTCTTAGCCCATTAAGCCTCAATAGCCCTGCATCCATTTACAGCCTTCAAGGGCAGTATTAATGGTTCATTGCCCTGTGTTAATCTCCTGCAGTTTTCTTCCTAAATAACAACATTTTTAATAGAAGAGCACTATCGGAATACTCAAAAATAACCCACCATAAAAAAACACCCACCCCTAAACCCCACAACAAATGTACACTGATTTTACTTCAAAAACCACTGTCAAAGACATTAGCATGAGTTAGATAAAAGATCAAAGCTCCTCCTATAAGGTGACACAACTGCAGCCATGACTCACACTCATTCTCTTTCTGAAAGAAACAGGTTTGACCAAGTGAAGAAGTTGCAGACTCAACAGGTAGGGTGTTCTCAATATCCTGCTCTGTAAATGAGCTGCCTATAGTATCTTTGTTACTCCTGCAAGCAGTTTATCTTGTCCAGATGAAACCCTGGCAGTCAAATAGAATCTCCTTAAGTCTTTTTTAACTTATTTCCCCCTACACTGTTCCGAGCAGCTACTGCCATGATGGGGTAGGCAGCTGGGGTTGCCTGCACAAAAATGCGAAGCTTCACTCCATGCACCCTAAAAGTTAGGCAGAATTTCCTCCAGTCTGTTCCTCATTGTACCACTTCTTCATCTCTGCTTCCAAATTTTTTCCAGACACATGAACTAAAATTAACTGCGGCGATGATCTCACCAACACAGATTCTCTCAAGGAGGTGCCCAAAGTTCATACTTTCTCTATTTTCTGAATGCTGGAAAACACCACACTTTGGAAAGCATCTGGTTAGGCAGCCTTCTCTCTGCTCTACCAGGGAATGTCAAGAAATTTAGGACACGTTAAAGATGTGAAAGCACAGTGTAAATCTCTAACGGCGATCAAACTGGAAATACTTGCACACAACATAGAACTATGCAGCAACGCTGCTTTGGTCTGGAACTAGCACAGAAGTATGCCAGAGATGAAAAACAAACAATCTGAAAACCTTTTTATGCTCCAGAGAGTTCACTCAGGAAAGATTTCTTGGTTAAATAGTGGGTTCTCTAGCATATCACAGAGAAATTAATTTTTGAAGCTCTCCATAGTATTTTTCCCATACAGAGTAAGTGCTTCTACCTGTTTACACAAAACCATGTAGGGATTAATCATGTTTGTGCTCTAACTCACACCAGGCATGTTTGAAATTACTTTACAGTAGTTAAATGCCACTATAAACGTGTAGCAATTCATCTCTTCGTGGTCACATTTGAACCCTGTGCCGACAAACAAGGCTGAGGACAAGAACACCCAAGTCAACAGTCCTTCAGTAAGAGTCTCACAGTGCTCTCAAGCTGGCACAATGACCTTGCCCAGGTGACAACAGCTACAAGATAAACTGAGGTTTTATTCACAGTGGCAAGAGGGAACATGCACAAGGAAGACAGAGAGACAATGAGACAAAGAAGGTGTCAGAGGGTAGCTGTACCCATACCTGTTGCTTTTCTCCCACATAAAGAGGCAAAGCTACTTTTCTCTGAGGTGATCTGCATTTGCCACAGGAAAGTTACACTAATTGATGCTTCCAGAGAGAGCCTAAACCCAGTCAATCCAAAAAAGTGACCTCAGCTGAGTTACAAGTCTGTGTGTGACCACAGTTACAATGCCAAAGCTTCTCCCCCAATTATTTCTTCAAGAAACATGTACCTCTGAAATAAGATTAGGAAATTCATCTACTGGCATGAAAAGGCAGTAGTTACACAAAAAAGACAGTCAAAATGAAAAAAAACTAAACTCCCAAAATAAGTGCATTTGGTATCAAACTTCCACAACAGATCCTCTAGAACAAACAAAAAAATAAAGATGAGTCCGTCAGCACACACATTTTCTACAAAAGTCCATGTTCCTCTCTTCCCATTTTGGATTCCCACACAACAGAGTGAACTGTTAAATTTTTAAATTATATTTGAAGCATAAATTAAACTAGGTTTACTTGAACACATGCTGCAACAGACTCAAACCACGAAAAAACTCTCAATAGAGCAAGTAGGATCTCCAAATTTAAGGAAGTTCTGACTCTTTTTACCATATTTACAGGTAACATTCATAGCTACACTGTATCAATTAAAACCAAATGCAAAAAATAAGACTGTACTGGCTTCCAGACTTCTAGGTCTTTTCAAAAGAACAAAAATAAAAAGAAGCGAAAGCACCTATGTATCACATCAATACATATATAAAATACAACCATGTTATGGAGAGAGATGTTTAGTACCTAAAAACCTATATATACCTGAGACTACATAACAGTCAAATAATAAATACATAATGGCAGCTTACATCTGCACTGTTAACATACTTGGAGCCCTACTCTTATTAGCATTGTTTAATTCAACTTACTTCATGCACACAGCAAACCAGAAACATCTAGGCAAGCATCTTGCTTATAACAATTATAAGGAAATATTAAACTGCCACTGAATTCAAAAGAAAACAAAAAACGACAACCAGACGAACAACAATAACAACAAAAATCAAACAACACACACACAAAATAAGCCTTATTTTGTGTGGTAACATCCAGAAAAGCTGTCACACTCAATTATCCTCCAATTTAATTTGAAATGATTTAGCATCAAATGCTTCATGGATAAGCACATATATAAAGCACAAAAACAGATTAAAAGTTTTAAAAAATTGCATAAAAGAACAAACTTTAACATTTGAGTTCTTTTGCTGTCTATTCACAAGGAAAAAAACAACATGAACCAAACTGAGAAACACTATAACATCACCATCCATGGGATTGAAAGTGTTTAAAAAGCAAAAGAGATTTTCCTCTCTCTTACTAAGTAATATTTTACAGGACCAAACCAGAAATGAGACAACTCAACAACCCTGCTCTGCAGCCTCACTGCATATTTTCATTTGTGCACCACAAAGCTCTCCCAAGAAGGTCCACAAGTGTTGGGTTGTTTTGCTTGGATGCTGTTGTTTTTAGATGATTTAAAGACACTACCAAGCCCCCTCTACTGTTCTATTTATTCCCGAAATGTCAGTAAAACACAAGACCAGGAAAAACTCCTTGTTCTAGACAGGTCTGCATCCTAAAAGAAGAGATAATTTGATTACTAAGATTTATTTCAACTTTTTTTTTTTTATAAATTGGAAAGTGCTACATTCCAAATTCAGTGTAGTATAGAGAAGGTTTTTCTTAACAGTTACTGTAGCACTTAGCACTTCCAAACAAAATATACAGACTAATAGGAAGTAGAAATAATCCTTGCTACAAAAAAAAACCCCCAAAAAACAAAAAACAAATCCATAAACATAATAAAACCCACTAAAAACACTAAACAAAGTAAAAACACCATAAATTTCTCCTTCACAGTTCACCACGTTCAGAACAAGTTGGTGCCTTAACCCACTTCCATTAACTTTTATTCTGTATTTCAAATATTGATCTTTCATCACACCCACTCGGATATGAGGGGGTCTTTAAGCATTCTCTTAACATCACAGCAACCTCCAACACTGCAAACAAAGTCAAACCACAGCTTTTGTGAGAAGCCTGGGCATGGTGTTTGCTCCCAGTACTCATCCCAATCCAGACTGCATCACTTCAGTCAGCTCTGAAACAACTTTGAGTCAACCACCTCAGTCTGAGCTTCAGTCCCCTCCCAGGTACACACAGCCAAGACTTTAAAGTCTACATTCAAGGTGTGTCTTGATTTCTTAGTTCAGGAGGACTAAACTGAAAATCACCTCTCATTGGTGCTGGGATCCACGAAGGTGCCCAGTTTGCATCATTAGTGAACAAACTGCAATTTCAGAGACATTTCCAACTCTCTGTAGCCTACTGGCAACCACAAAAGCAGCAAAAAACCCAATCTTCACTCACCCTGATATCACTCACTTCTCAGAACAGAGATCTGTGTTTGCAGTTACATTTTTGCTTTGTGCTCATCCTTCCACATCTCAGCCACAAGCTGATGTCCATGGGGAAAGAATTTGTGTAATATTATCATCTTATGGAAGAGCCACTGCTTCACTCACAAAACATCACCCAATGATTTAGGCTCCAGATACCTCTGGAGCTCATTTATTCTGATCCCGTGCTCCAAGCAGGGCCAGCTTCAAACCTAGTTCAGGTTAATTGGAACCTTGTGCAGTCAAGTTTCAACAACCTTCAAAGACAGAGACCCCACAGCCTCTCTGGTCAAGAGCTGAGATGAAGCAGGTCACAGATTATGCTCCTCTCAAGGATAATTACATTTCCTTATCATCAAGAGCTGGCAAAAGCCCCTGCCATCGCTGACAAAATAATACTGCTGTGTCAAATAGCACTGGAAGAGTTAGCAGCAACAGCAGCAGCAGCTGTCAATTCCCCATAACAGAGTTTCTGCACTGAAAACTGTTTCTGACAGTATTTTTCAAAGCACAACCATTTCCTGAAGTCATCTTGCCAAAACTGACAAAGCTATGGGTATTCAGTCAGAAATACTTCCTCTGTTTCTAGGCATAGAGTCCATATATTTACTGCTGTGCTGTGGTAACAGGTGGATCAAATACAGAATATGTTTTCTGCCTTTACACCCCACAGACACATCAAATAATCCATGGAGAAAAAACAGTGCTTACAAACAAGTCAGCTAAATGAATGGTCTTTTCCCTTATTTTATCAACGTGATGAATGGCTTGCTGAATCACTTCTGAAGTCAACTTCTTTTGTTGTTTGTGGGTTTCAGTTTTGGGATTTTTTCTTTTTTGTTTGTTTTAATCAATTATAGTAATGAGTCAAAGACAACCTAAAGATTCAAATTCCCCCAGGAACTCGTAGCCAAGGTAAACATTCCTTTTGCCATTATTTTATATTTGGTGCTTCCCTCCTTGATTGAAAAAAAAAATCTTTACCTGCTCAGTCAGCTTGGCATTCATTTTCTCATGTTAACTTCAGGAGTTTAGTTTCTAGCTGTGATCTAGAAGTCCAAGAGAGGACCTCAACTTTTGACATTGAAACTGGCAGAAAACTATACTAATATCAAAGTTTGTTTCATACACATACAAACACATGTGCACACACATGACAGTCAAGAGAAAACACGCAGGGGAAGTAGCCTTCCCCCAGTCCCAAAGTCACTTTTAAAAGGTCATATAAGTTTAGACTTATACTTACAAGTGTAACCCACAGGTTTTACACTCATCTCAGAGAGTTCTAGTTGTTAAAGATCTCAACACACACTGCTAAACCAGAACAGTTAATTCTACAGTTCTGATTAATTCCTGTCAGTAGAGTTACTTTTTAACTTGACTCATCTTCCATTTCAGCTATACCCAACAACATTACTTTTCAAACTTCTGGGAACAGACAGGCAACTCGTTCAACTCAATAAACAGTATTATCAATTTTGCTGGGTTCTAAAGTTTCTGCTGATTTTGGAGGCAGCCATAAAAGCAGACTTCAAAGAATATTTTCACATCTTTATTTCAATATGCCTTCTATGCTAGAAATAGCACCTACTTACTGTTTTAGTTAATCAAAGAAAACTGTAAGTATAAATAGAAACACAAGTGAACTGCAGGGAAATACTGAGCTGGCATTACTTAAATATGCACATAAAAACACTGTATAAAAACTATAAGCAAATCTACATGTCAGATTTTTTTCCCCATATAGCAGTACCAGGCAGCGTGATATTTAGTGAGAAACATTTCAGCATTAACAAACCCTCTTAAGGCAGATGGAGCCTATGCCAGCATAGAAGTCTTTTCTCTGAATAGCTGATACTGTCTGAGGAGCTGGTATTTGCAGCAGCTCTTCTGGAAAGTGATACAGGTTCAAGTCAGCTCATATATCTCACCATAAACTAATCCTACAACTGACACATTTTCAGCTTGATTAGACTTGCCTATGACTGCATGATTGCAAAAATCATTTTAAGAGAGGAAGGACTGCCACAGGGAAAGGGATCTGTGGCACTGATGACTTTCATAGTTTCAAGCCAATCTAAGCCAAGATGAACCGACCCTGGCAAAGTGTTCCAAAGGTACAATGAAAACACGAGCAAGCAAAAAAACCCTGAACACCTTTCTCCTTGGAGTGAGCCATTAACTCTGAGCTTGGCAAACCCACATCCATTCTATGTAATTCTTTGACTGCAGCTGGGATTGTTCAGCCTGGAAAAGAGAAAGCTTAGGTGTGACCTAATTGTGGCCTTCCAGTACATGAAGGGAGCCTACAAGAAAGGTGAAGAGGGACGACATACAAGGGCCTGGAGTGACAGGACAAGGGGGAATGGCTTCACACTGACAGAGAGTAGGTTTAGATCGGGTATTAGGAAGAAACTGTTAATTCTGAGGGTGGTGAGGCCCTGGCACAGGCTGCCCAGGGACGCAACGGGTGCCCCATCCCTGGAAGTGTCCAAGGGCAGGCTGGATGGGGCTTGGAGCAACCTGGGATAGTGGAAGGTGTCCTTGCCATGGATGATCTTTAAGGTCCCTCCCAACCCAAACCATCCTATAATGGATTCAATACATAATTGTACAGCAGTGCCTGAAGAAGATCCATTGTCATCTTTCCCCTATTCTGATTACAGACCTTATAGTGTCAGCACTTAAAGCAGCCATTGCTTCAAGCCTGCTCAAAAATTACACATCAAACAGTGGCACAGAGCAAATACTGCTTTGACAAATGCAGCCTTTGACATAACTTCTGAGTTATGTCAAATTCCTCATGTTTCCTGTATTCCAATTTCTTCACCTATCACAAAAGAGTTCTGCAAGAATTAGGTCCCAAGAGTTTTTTGTAGAGAATGAAAATTAGAAAGCTGCACCGCAATAATTTTTGATGCGGACATGCCATCACTTTAGATTAGGTGCGAGTAATTATGTGAGCTAAAAAGCTCGCAAAGGAAACAGAAACTATTCTTAGGTAAAAAGAGTTTTCAAGTGTCATTATTTTATGCAGAAGACTTTTGAAGTAACTGCGTAGAAAGCTGCAGTCTCTCTAGAGTGGACTCCATTTTCCATTTAGACTTGCTTCTGGAAGACTAGAGATTTTTTATCTTTTTTCTTCAAAGTTCTGTTCGTGCTTTTGCTGTCAGCAACCTGGCTTAAAAAGCTGAAGGCAGTGCCAAGACACTGGTTGCTGGATTCTCTGCCAAACAATTCTTCTATTGTTTTTCAGGATTTAAACTGACTTCTTTTTGGATAAAGGAGTAGTCACAAAACAGTCCAAATTAAAAGAGCCTGAAAAGTGGGAAAGCATGGCAAGATCTTTATCAGCATTTGGAAACTCACTCAACTGTTCTTCAGTTTAGTTCTTATTCGCTCTTCAGAAACGATAACCATGCAAAAAAGCCACCAAATGCCCGTAAAAGCTTCGCTGACCACCTGGTAGGATTTAATTCAGGCAGCGTTGGTAGAAGCCTCACAACCTAATTCCTGCTGACGAACAACTTAAATAAACAAATTTGATTTTAAAAGTGCCAGGTTCCAATATTCTTATTACTCAGTTCTCTCTTGTTTACTAGATCACATGAGAACCCAGGTTTCCAGTGCTATTATATACTTATTCCTAATCTTGCTCCTCCCAACCCAAATGACAAATCATTAAAAGCAGATAAATCCTAGAGTAGGAATCCAGCTGGTGGTACACTAAGCAGCTTTCACCAGCTAAATTCTCTTTATAGCATTTTCTTCATATTTTAGAGATATTCCAGAGGCACATCCAGCAAATTTCGGAATTGATTCCCATCCTTTGAGAGAGTTTACAAGTCTATCCCCACAAATGCAGTTTAACAGCAAAAACTGTTAAAATCATTTGTGTCAGACCAGTAATCTGTATTTCCACTCTTCCAAATATCTAAAAAGGAACACCACCAAAGGTTTTTGGTTTTGTTTAATAACGTGAGATAATACTGAGCACAAAACACCAAACCTTTCACAGAACCTTCTGACAGACAGTTCTTGTCCTCCAAAGAGTTGTGTGTATACAACAGTGATTTACTATTAGCAATACTAAGGTAAGTATTTGTCTTTCAGATTTTATGAATATGCAAATCTATATTCTGACATCATTATTATCTAGGAAAACAGAAATTAATTTTCAGAGTTGACCAACTTTGAGATCCATATATTAAAAAAGCTTCTGGATTCATTACTCAAATTCACAGTTTCACTAGTTAAAAGGAAAAAAAAAATTCAAATCCATAACTTTATAGAAAAATGTTGTCTAAATTATGATTAAAGCTCTACTACATTTGTATCCCACTTGTTACATCTTCCAAAGAACTTATTTAGTGAGTGAAAAATATAGAAAAGGTAGTTACTTCCTAAAAATCCAAGTACTGATCTAAAGTTGAAGAAAAATCATTCTTCAAATGCCCTGGTGCTTAGATAAAACAGATCTTTTGGGAAGAAAGGGAGAAAAAAAGAGAAGATTTTCTTTTCAAGTAAGTAAATATTTCGTCATTTAGACTGTTGTAAGCATCTTACTCAACCCTCCCCAAGCTTGTATCATCTAAATTAATCTTCTACTATCTCTAAAATGATCTCATAGGATTTCTAAAAGCAGGTACAAGTTTAATACTTCAAATCCATTTACAATCTGAAAAACAATTCAGCTTTAAAGTCTCTTTGCCAGGTTCCAACTCACTCACACAAACCCCTTGGTGCAAAAAGTCAATTACACCAGTCTGAATCAATACTCAGCCAGCAGACAGTATCTAATGATTTCATAACTTTTATGTTTCTCTCATTAAATCTCTGTGTGTAGTAAAGCTTCAGTAGGAAGATCAGTCACATTTTCATGTTTACATAGTTTATTTTCAAAACAAGCTAAAGCCAAAGCATTACTATAAGCAAACTCTTAAGTCTCCCCATGCAGCCGTGCTTTGTGCACACACAGCATCCCTCAAAGCTTTAGTGGTAAGATATCAGTCAGAGATACTCTGCAAGACCATTTCTAAGAACCTGCAGCACCATAATTAAAACAACATTCCTCTCATTTACTCCTACTAAATTAACATGTATAACCTGGTGATTAATGTTGCTCATCCGGAGCTGCTGAACCAGGTTAGATCCACACAACAGTGCCCTGTTCCCAGCTGTGACCAGCAGTGACCACCTGGGACAGCCCATCAGGAGGGGAGGGATGCACAGGGATGCCTTGCTTTGGCAATTACAAGGTTCAGTGGGGTACTGAAAGAAAGGAGTGACCACAGGGTTCCACGACTGCCGACTTGCAGCCCACACCATCCCAAGCTATACTTTCCACATGTTTTCAGCCACCTTCCTGAATGACAAGCATTTCTTTCAGACCTCTGGAACATCAGCCACAAGGGCCAGCTCTTCTTGATTTGTGATTCCTCCTAGTAGTTCTCTTATTGGAATATACAGCAAATCTGTTCTCTACTTGCCTTTCTACCATTTTGAACTTTGAAGACTTGCACTCTCCACATCAGCCCTCAGTGAGGTATTCAAGGCATTCCTCAAATGAAGCTCTTCCATCTTTGCTCACCCTTGTCAAACTCCTCTGTGTCTTCCATTCTATTGTACCATTTTCCTGTTAAACCAGTACTACTTCAGCATAAAACTATGCTCATATTTCTAGACATGCTGAACTGGAACAATATTGTTTCAGATGTCAGGCCTTTGCAGCAACATTACTTTTCCAGCTGGAGTCTGATTTTAAGGAGACTGTTTTCTCTGCACTGTGGATGAAGGCCACAGCTTCCACTTCTTCTCCTAAATGAAAGTGACAAAATGTAATCCAAATATCAATAGATCACATTTTTTTCCTATCCTGAGGGCATGCAATTCTGTCAATTCATAAGCTTAGCATCACGAAGATATCAATCAAATTTGAGCAAGTAGTGCTGCCTTTCAAAAAGGAAAAGGAAATCTTGTTAAAAAGAGCCACAAATCCTTGCATGAAAAGGTCAATGAAAAGCAGTGGCATGGTGACAAAAAAGAGCACACCTAAGAATCAAAAAGAATTATCTCCTTTTTACTTTCCAAATTAAATTATTAAAAAACCCCACTTTCCTGAACAGTTTAGGATTCTCTAAGCACTAGAAATTCCAATCAGGCAACAAATTGATATAGTTGCATGTAAAGTTTTTTTTAAATGCATGCAGACTTTCCTCGCTCAAACTGCAAGAATATCCATTCAAGAAGCAGTATTTGCTCCAAGTTTATTTTAGCAAAGTGGAAATAAAAGATTCAATTAAGATACTGGCTCAAAAGGAGACATAAAGAGGAAAAAAAAAAACAAAAAATAACCAACTTTGGAAAGTCATCACTAAAATTTAGGACCTGGTGGCTCCATAAGCTGATGTGATAAAATAGCATCTATTATCTGCAGATTGCCTGTGCAGAGGTTCAAATCACATCAGGGAACAAAAAAAAAGGCAAGCTGTTATTTAACTCAAAGTTTAATTTTAATTTTAGTGCCTGCTTCACAAAAATCTGTACCACAATTCCCAACAATTGGGATATATTTGAAAATCTTTGAAAGTCTGAAAGAACATGGAACTTATACTCCCCTCTGTACTGTGTGTTACTGCTGAATTCAGTATTCACCTTGACACATTTAAAGTGAGAGGGCAGTTTTCTTCCTAGTTATCTTAAATAAGAAACAGATTGTTATACTCTTTTTTTTTTTTAATTTATTTTTTAAAGAAACCAGTGGTAGAATCTGCAAAGAAAGGGAGTTCAATTTTCAAGTCAGTACCTAAAGAATGAACACTACGTGTCGTCTAAAAAGAGAAAAACCTTGAACCAGTATTAACACTACACAAATGTGCTTTCTTTGGTTATTATTTTAATTTAGAAAAATTCCTTTCCCCAGGCAAATTAAAAAACATAAAGAAAATCAATTAAGTAGTCATAATTAACAAGCATATAAAGAGGAAAAAAACATTTACCAAAATAAATCCTCTACAGAACGCCATTACAGATCTTTTTTTTTTTTTAATGCTGACTACCTATACAGTAGTAACCAAGAAAATATGTTAATTGGCCTCTAACTTCATATTCTTCCACCTATTAATCTGGCACCACAAAGAAAACCTTTAATCTGTTTTTGTGGCAAAAGGATCTCCTACAAGCACATGGTTAATTTTGGTTAGATTAAAAAAAAAAAAAAATCTTCAAAAGGGAGAGCTGAGCCATGTAAAATATTTAACATGAACCACTTCAGCTGCCTCAAAACAGGTTACAAAGACACATAAACTTTTGATGAATTCACACTATTCAGTTCATCTACTGCCAAGACAGGTCATATCTTGAAAACATTGCTGTTCTCCTCAGCTTAAAGGAAACAGCTCCTGTATGGAAATTCCTGTCCTAATTTCATGTAGGGTATTCATCACTCTCTCCTCAGCTGCCAGGACTGTGCATCAATCCTACTCCCGAGCATTCTGAGAACCAATCTTTCTTGTAGATGTTTTCTTTCCTCCATGAAAAGTTTTATTCTGAAGAAATGTGTCCATTCAGAAGGATGCTGCCTCTTCCCACACAGCTCCCTATTTACTGCTCTAACTCACAAAACATTTCCATCCCTACTGAAGCACATCAGCTCTCATTCTATACCATTACCTTCTTCTGGGACTTGTACCTCCTCAGCTTTACATGAGTCAGTTTTCCTCAAATTATTACCCTGGCCACACCACCAGGTGAATCATCCTAGCATAAAGTAGGAACACTGGAAGAGGAATACAGCTAATTACTGAAAATAAAATCACAGCTCCAAAGATCACTCCACACACAATATTTGTATACTCTTCTTTATTACGCCTCGAGCAAGTAAATATAGATATAAATTTATTAAACATCCAAGTATAGCTTACAAACTAGCAGTGGTCTTGTATAATTTTTGGTGGTCCAAAGAATCACCAGAACAGCAATCAGAAATAGCTCAAAGCAGCGTCACCAGAGAACTCTAGCACTAACATTTCCATGGTATTTTGGGCAGTACAAAGCACGGCCTAAAGAGCATGAAAAGCTGAGATGCTTTGAAAAGTGAACAAACACGAGCAGTGGTTTTGTATGCAAAATAAAAAAAAAAAAAAATCAAGTATTTAAACACATAGTAAGCCCAAGTTGCTAAATTATGGAAGTGTATTATGAAATTACATTCTTCTCCATTCCCACCTCTTTTATTTGAGTATTGAGTGCTAAGAATGTACCATTATGTGGAATTTAGTCAAGCAACTTCTTTTTTTGTTTTACCATTTCAATACATAACTTGGAAAGCAACCAGTGAAATAGCACAATTTATCTCTAAAAATAAGACCAGAGATTTTAGTGGCTCTTGATTATGTTTTTCTTACAAGGATCCTTTGCAGAAAAGCACAAGTTTCAGTTTAGAGCCCTGATAATTAGTGCCTGTGGGAATAAAGCAAATTATTTTTTCCACAGCACCATAATTTCCTGTAACTTTAATTTTTACATGATGATATTCCAGCAGTTGCTCAGGCATAAGATTTTACTGTCTATGGCGTGATCGGGATTTGAAACAATTATCTGTGTTGAGTTTAATCGCCCCCATTTAAAAAAAGAAAGTTAAGTTTAAAGTTATTAAAAAACTGTGTATGAAGAAAGAGTATTTGCCAATAAGCTCCACATAATTCTAGGGATGCTAACGAATTCCTCTACTTTTGGATTCAATTATTTAAAACAACAAAACCTAACAGATGCAACTTGTAAGTGCACCTGGAGCAGAGGTGCTGCAGCCGCCTTCTCGTGGATGAGAACTTACTCTCAAAATTCCAAGAATCCAACTTAACCGACTAGGAAAAGCTCAACCTACAGAAAAGGGGGCGCAGACAAGTTGCTGAAATACAGATGTCAGAGCTGCCAGTGGTCGGCAGAGAGGTGACACCGCAGAGGTGACACCCCAAAGCCATCCCAAAGTGCGCTCAGTGGGCACACAGAGGAGACCACTGCTGCTCTTACAGCCCTTCACCTGTTATTTTTACTCAGCAATGGGAAGACACAGTGTCTTACAGGGAATGGAGCTGTACAAAAGACAGCAGAGGCAACCACCCTTTCCTACTGAAATGGAAAGCAAATATCAGCACTTTTTTTTTTTTCAAGTTTTAATGATGCACAGGGATGCTATGTTTAATCATCGCACCTCATGAGGAGGAATCATTAAACACTTCAAAAGAAGCTTCTAAAAAAGACCAGTGTTCTACTTGATTTAAAAAAACCCCACCCAAACAAACCTGACATTCCCTTGCAGACCTCGCAGCCAACAGTATTGGATCTTTCCCAAAACAAATGCTGGAGTCGCAGAATTAGACCAGGAAAATCACTGGTGCAGTGATGAGCTGAATGGACATCACGTTGTTCACTCAGGCAGCCCCAGAAGCCAAACCAGAGTCATTCCAGATGGTGAAGTTAGGCACTTCTTGGTGTCTACAACATCCTTATTCCCTGACTTTAGAAATTCACCAGCATTACTGCGAAGTGTTGTAAAAAATAAACAAGCAAGCCTCACAAATCACAGCTAGTCACATGCCAGACTTCTTGTAATCCTGCTGATGAAATTCCCATCATTTTCAAATGGACTTTGAAAATTACTATTACATCACTTCATAAACAACAACCCCCCCCCCATTCTTTTATTAAGTAACAAAAACAGCTTTTCATTTTATTTTAAAAGAAAGCATAGAACTGATAGATGAGCTGTTCCTACTCCTTCAAAGCCAGTAGTCTGAGTTTTTACTTGAATATTTTAAGCAATGGCCAGCACACAAGCGTTTATGCTTTGCATTTATAGAGAGAAAAGGTATGAAATGTTGATTTCCCAAGTAAATAATTTCTAGTAAAAAATGCTGTCCAATGGCACAAAACTAAGTATTAATAAAGTTGTTCAAGTAATGTATTTTAGTGCCATTCTTGAAAGATGGCTTTACACTCCGTAATACATTCATCTTTGCTTCAGAATGAGTATTTCATAATGTATTCATTTGAACTTAACATTACTTTGCTTACATGACAGCTCCTAATGCTTTTCATTTTAAAATCTGTTTTATTCTCTGTTCAGCACTGTAGTTTTTCATCAATACCTCTAAGTGGTTATTTTCAATACCCACTTAAATCCGCTGAGAAAATCAAAGTGTAGCATTCAATAATCAAATATTCTTTCATCTGAGTATCATGAATTCTCCCAGACAAAACTATAGATATGTTGGTGAAACTCTACCAGGAACATAACAAAAACACTGTGAAGCAGTTGGGACTTATCTAATGACCACAACACTATTTATCTCCTCACAAAAATAAAACGGCTTTGATTTAAAAAAAGAGCAAAAATTCCCTGACCACAAGTCGTATTTTTCTGTTGTCATTTCACAGTGACATTACCATGACATCTTAGAGACCTGGAGAGAAGTGGAGAATGAATCAGTCTTGTCATGGTGTGGCCAGCAGAAAATACCAAAGAACAAATCAACCCCTGGCTTGTCTATTACCATTCAGAGGTTATTTTCTTCTAATTTCATCAATTAGATGGATGTTTTTTCTAAAACTAATAGCAGCCAGTCTTACACAGACAACAGTCTGAAAGACAAATAGACCTGAAGCATGTCAGTCTACTGACAGCAGCCCTACAAAGCAAAAACCCCTGGAGTTCAGTTGTTAATCTGTACTTCCACTCCTTGTAAAACGAGAAGTACTGGTCCCTAGCACTACACAGATGCAAGCAATTCAAACTATCATATGGCAAATTACAGAGCATCACTGATCTAAAGGAATCACAGGGAGCAATTCTCCCTCAAAAGAATGGCCGGCAGGTTGCTTGAAGTACAGGAGAAAGTCATAAAGAGCAATTTGTTTTTGATCTGCCTTGCAAGTTTACCCCTGTCCATTCGTTTTCAGGGAGAAAGGGAGGAGTGAAGGAGGTGAGGGGAAACACGGAGGAATAGATGGGCTGAAGATTTTATTTGCTATTAACAGCCCATCAGTTGAATGTTTAAGTGCCACTGTATTCAATATGTTGCAGGTGAGCATGCACACACATACACCTCTTCCTCATTTTTAGAAATAAATCAAGTAATGTAACCCATCAGTATATAGAGAGAGGTTTCTAAACATACCTGTTAATTACCACAATTATAGTGAGTTGTCCCTAGTGCACACTCCTTTACTTTAGGGAAAAAAATTAAGCTTAATTAAAGTAAAAAAAAACAAACAAAAAAACAACCAAAATTAAATCTGTAAAGCTTAATATATAATTCAAAGTCTTGACTTCTCAACATTTAGCAGTGCATCCTGAGCAGGTCTTAATTTTGACTGAATAGCAGAAAATCCTGCCGGGTTCATTTCAGGCTGCAGGCATTTGATACTGAACTGACCTCGCAGTATTTACATTCCCCTTAGGAAAATCTGGCATGCAGTCCAACTGGGGAAGATCATGTCTAACACTACTTGAGCTACCAGTGCTAGAAGCAGGCAGAGCAACAGTGAAAATAGTAGGGTGAACAATAAGGGCACGTATACAGAAATAAAATAAAAAGGAAGAGAAAGAGAAGGTCAAACAGCAGAAGAGAAGAACTGAAGAGACAAAGAGTTGGAGACAGTTGTTTTTCTGATATAAATAAATTCCTAATTTTTTTTTTCCAAACCAGTGGCGCAGAGAGGCTTTTAGACTACTGAAAAACAAAATTACTTCAGCTCAAGGAAAATAAACTGATCAGAAGACTTGAAATATTTGCCTCTGATCAAAACAAATTAACAGCTGCCAACTGCAACTTCGTCGGCATTGCATTTGATTTTTTGTTGTGGTTGACATATCTATGTCAAATTTGGACAGAAAAACCTCCAAATTATAAAATCCTCCATAAGCTCTGCTTTTGACCATTCCCTCTACAGTCCTAAGAGACACTTGGTAAACCCAGCTGTTAAATCAAATCCAAAACCTACTCACCTCCTCTCATTACAATTTAGGTCCCTACTGCAGCAAAGAAATTAGATAGGAATACAAGAGCCAGTCAGTAAATTCTACTCCAGTTTTTCCTAGAGGTGCTTAACCCATCTGCAAACAAGTGAAAATTTTTGTTTGTTCTTTGCAGATTCACTCTGCCAGCAACATAATCTCCTATATACCAGGCCTGGTGAAAGTGTATGAGACACACAGGCTCTGAACCAATGCCAGATTCATTTCTTCACCTCCTTGAAAAAATAAATAAAAGCCTTAACTTACCAGAATGTCTTTTAAAACCCCGTTTCCAATAGCACAAGGCAGTTTTTCAAGCAAAGTAATAAAAGCAAGAGCTCTTGTCTAAGTTAATGATTGCAGTACTTGTTAAAAATGATGGTACCTTCAATCCTCATTAAAAGTTTGAGAAGTCTCTGTCGCCACTAATGACTTACAAACAGCATCACCAAAAGTCAGAAAGAAAAAAACCAACTCCATTACTGAACAGAAGAGTTCCTCCCCCTCTTATTTAAAACCAGGATGCTGATAATTCCGACTCCTCAGCCCGATGCAATCTTTGCTTAAATCATCGAGGGCTGTGAAACACAGCAAACCCCACTTAGAGCCTAACAGGACATCACCCCTTTTATCAACAGACTGCTTCCTACTTCTGTCTCCTAGCTCTTTTCCAGCAACCAAATAGCAAGATTCTCAAGGAACTTCCATATCTGAGCTCAAAAATGTTTTGAGGCAGCAGGCACCCAAACAAAAGATTATAATGAACAGGATAAAACACTGGCATTTGACTTGCTGAATTTGATAGCACTTTTTGTTGTTTTGAACCGCAAAATGAGCAATCAGAGGCACCAGAAATCCCGAATTTCTTGTTAGACAGGTTTGGCACTCTCACCTGAAGTTGGATCAAAACCACAGAGTGAGCTCAATTCTGAAGCGCATTGCAAAGTGTTTAGCTTAGAATGCAAGAATAAAGAGCACTTCAGGAAAAGGTTCAGATTTTTATTGTATTTTGAAAGTGAAGCAAAATGCAAATCTTTCCAGGTAAGAAACTTAGGAGAGGGAGGTCTGTAGAAGAAACATAAAGAACAATGTGTTCTGTGTATATATATCTAAGATAGAAACACCACTGGTAACAGGAAGACCAAAAGGATACCCTTTCATTAAATTTGCATTTAAACAGAAATCACTTTACCATACTACTAGGCATCACTCATCTAAATAATTCTAAAATGTCACCTTTTATGCTGTTTACTGTGTACTGTGCAATATATTCAGATAGAAAAGTAGGCAGATTTAATGGTTTTGTTGTCAGTTTACCTGCTTTAAAGAACAAAATACTTTCCTTAAACCCTCCTCTTTGTGGCCATCACTACAGAGAAAGTTTAAACCTGGGAAATTTTTTAATTCAGTTTACAGGAAAAAACCCTTTCATTTAGTAATTGAATTGTCAGACAGACGGGAGTTGCAGATAAAGAAGTCCAAGGCTCAGTACAAAGGAAATAAAACACCTTTTGGAGCAGTGTTAGCACAATTCACACTCTACTTCCTTCCAGCCTCATCCCCACAGCACTTCAAGGCAAGGTTCATGAAGGGACCTTGCTGACTGCAGGATTGCCAGCTTGTTTTTACCCGAAACTGAGCAGAAGCAGGGACAGGGCAGGAGACAAGGCTGCATGACTGTGCTCAGGACACTCCAGGTTCACCAGCCTGCTGCAGTCCCCAGGCGTGGCTGTGTCACCAGGTAAGAAACCCCAAATCGGTGCTTTTTACAGCCCACAAACTACAAACAGATGGCCCAAGACTCCCATTGATGAGTGTAAGTATTTAGGCTCCCAAACTCTTCAAATTCAGTGTAGGACAATGTTAATAACTACCTCCTGTCTGATCTAGGGTAGCTTTAGTGACCTACTCCTGCAAAATTAGTGTATTAGGGATATTTGTAGGTTTCACTTAAACCAGTTAAAATTTTCTTGATTCAAAAGTCAAATTCTTTTAACTCTGCTGATACAACAAAGAAGATGGATCAATCACTAAAAGCTGAAATGTTATTAACTACTAAAAAAAAAAAAAAAAAGAGTAACATTTGTGTGCTTTAACAGCTGAAAATATTGCAGTGTTTCAGACCAGGTAAGCAACTGCTACCCACATCAAGCAGAGAAGATATGAGTTTGTACCATAAGAGAGATTTCAGATCAGAACAGATGATATGAATACCTAATGAGGTTTAGCTTGCATCATTCTTCTGTTTAAAATTCATCATTAAAATGAACACTTGATCTTACGACATTGATTGCTCAAACATGTATTTTTGTTTGCAACTTTATTTTTCAACCTTCTGCATCAAACCTTACAAAAAATTTCAACCAAAGAGTTTTATATTTATCTAGAGATTTTTCCTTGTACATCAAAAAATACAAAGTAACCCTACAAAATGGTGTGAACAACATCTAAAATCCACAATAAAACCCTCCACCCTACATTCTTAGCCATCATGAAACCAAGTCACCCTTTTAGGCATTCAAGTAAATCAGACTAAAAGGTTTTCTTCTTCATCATAAGCATTTGAGAGCACCATGTGTTTATTCTCTTTGCTCACAAAATTTTATTTCAAAGCGAGATTCCTGTCCTTTTTATAAACCAAGTTCATCGAAAAATTTTAAAGATTATACATCACATGTTTTTACTCATCTCGAAAATAGATTCTCAGAAATGATAAATGTTACAGACATTGGTCAGCAGCTGCATAATCTGTGGGATTTAATACAAAATTGGAGAATAAAAAAAATCCAAAATGATGGAATTTTGCTAATAGTACAGCTCAGAACAAAATCCAAAGCTGTATTTTTGCAGGATTTGTGCAATTACAATATCCTACTTATCAGTGAGTAGTAAAGATGACAAAAGCTTCCAGGAAATACCAGAATGGAAAGATGGCATTTGAAATTGAAACTTTCACCAGGCATTTTGCTTTCAAACTCCTTTTCTTACTAGGACGTCTCTGGCCTGGTCTGACACACTGAAACATTTCCAGTTAATAAAGCACAAAATTTGTTTTTAAAGCACTTGTTTCTATTAAACATGATTTATAACAGATTCTGGAAGAAGAAAAAGCAGGGAGCCAATTTCAAAGGTTAGGTTGCTTGGCAATATACCTTTCCTTACAAATAATTGTTCTTACTGAATCACAGTGGAGAAAGCCATGAAGAACTAAGTTTTTGGAGCCTCCTGAATATGCAAGTGTCTCTTTAATTGTTTTTATAAAGCTTCAAGACAATCACAAGCCACACAGGCATTCAAAATACTGTCTAAAAGCCTTTTTTTTTTTTTTTCCTACTCCAAAGATTTCAAACAAGTATTCAATCCAAGTTTCATAGGTCTGGAGCAGAAAGATGCAACTTCACAACCAACCATTTAACCAGACCTTCTTGTCCTACCCAGTACTAGGAAGCAGAGTTTTACTGGAGTGCCTCTGCTGTCAAGTTCTCATCCCCAAATTTCTACTTCTGTTGGTGGCTACTCATGCAACTTCTGCCCCCCTCAACATCCCTGTCAGGGAACACCTTCCCTCCAACCAAATGCAAGAGCAATGGGGAGAACTGAAAGGCATGGTTATCTCACACATTCCAAAGAAAGAAGGCAGGGGAAGAGGGAGAGAGAGAAGGGGAAGGAGTTTAAATCTGGGTATTTACTTACTGAAACACAGAAAAGAACACACATCCAGGCACCACGTTGGCAGAAATCCCAGCAGTCAGGGCTGTGGAGCTTCGCTTCCAGCAAGGATTTGCCTGAAGCTCCACAGGAGCCTTCTGCCCCTCTCACACGCACACAGAAGCGAACTGAGGAGTGCTCTGCACTGCCAGCCCAAGTGTATCTCAGGTTTAATGAAAGTGTAATTCATTAGAATAGGAGCCAGGGTAACATAAACATGTGCAGGAAAAACAGGCTTGGCGCAACACCACAACAGACACCAGGTCTGATCAGCACAGCAAAACTCTGTCAGACCACAGGGACAAAAAAAAAAGTGGGCGCAACTCCTTTAAAGCAAAAGCAGAACATGAAAGGCGCCAGGTAGAATTTGGACCTGCAAAAGTTCTACCAAACATAGCTACAACGAGTAGGCTCCTCTGTTGGCAAAGTTCACAAGGTGAGGTGGCTTTGGAAGTGTCCCTCAGCTCAGGTGCAGCAGGACATGGGTACCAAGACGGGGAAAGGAAAAGGAACCTGTGCAGTACCTAGACACAACAGGAGGATGAAATACTGGTATGTGCCTCAAAATCACTCTTAAGGAGGCACATCAGTTATCTTTTTTTGCAAAGGGGGGAGGGTTTGGGGAAAAAAATGCACCACTGTATTTATTAAACATTGCAGCAACCATCTACAGGAAAGTTTTGATTGATGGGCATTTCCTTTGCTTTTTGCCATCCTTCACACATGGAGAATACCAAAAATGAAAGACCGTGTGAGAATTCACTTCACTGTAGTAAATGCAGAGTATATCCACTTTATCTGTTATTAGTACTCAATCACCAAAAAAGAAAGCTAGGGAAGAGATATTACCACTTCAAAAACAAGGATCTAAAGCTAGAGACGAATTTACTAATTTGTTAACAAATTTCAAAAAGTTTGAGTGTCTTCCATATCTTTCTCATGGACTTCAATATTTCATGTAACTACTTATGTATAGGTATTTTTGTATTTTTAAATAATTATTCATTAATTCTTACAAGTGTTGAAAACCTTGGTCATGATTTAAAAAGAAAATCAGTAAGTTCCCTCATGCTTTCAAGCCTCTCTTAGTGAAACTGAAGTGTTTAAGGTACTGCCCAATTTAGAAACACACTTCAGGAAAGAGACAGCTCAAAATATCAACCACAGACGTCACAGGCAAAAAGAGCCTTTAGAAGCACAGTAATTCCTAACATTCACATTTGATATTCCACCTCCCAAACTAACTTGGAAACAGGTTCCTAAGCCAGGGATAATGGGCCCTTCCAGACCTGCACACGAGTCAGACAACTTGTTTTTGCAGGGTGAACTTTTGCCACCCTTCCCTCTGGGAGAAATCCCATTAAGTTTGCTCCTAGGAAATCAGCTCCTACTCCTTTTCCTGACTTGCCACTGCCACTGCTCCTTTCTGCCTGGTTGTCTCTCCACTCCTTCCCCTTCTTGCAACTGCTCCCACCCTTTTAGCCTTCTCCTTCAGCACACCACTACCTACAACCTGGTCCTTCCACATCCAACCCATAAGAAGCTGCTTCTTGGATGCAGTCCCACCTCTCCTCTGACCCACACCCATTTCTTCCTGTGCCTAGAATCCTTCCACCTCCACACCCAGCTTCAGCTCTGCGGTATTTTTGGTTCTTGAAATATTTCAGTGGAATAAAGAAGCAAATGTTAAAACAGATCATAAATCTGCAGGCATTCCCAAAAAGTTCTCCTTGTCTGAACAGCTCTGCTCACTACATGAGGCACAGGATAGCCTGTGGCTATGTCCCACTTCACCCATCTAGCCATACGCCATTATCTGACCTACAGGTCTCACCATGTAAGCAAAAAGAATTAAGTTTATTCTCCATTTTAGTAAAATAAAGGTTAGAGGTAACAAAAAAAGAACTAAATTTCCAGGAGGAACACTGCAATTCTTAGTCTTGGAGAAAAACAGTTTGATCTGTTCGTATTTTTCTCAAATTCCACTTTTCCTTTCAAGAAAGGGCTTTTCTGCAAACATGACTGGTTGTTCTTTGATTTTTCTGGAGAAAGTCTCAGCTGAATGGGAAAGGATCTTTAGAATGCACATAAAAGACAAAGGTTCAAACGAAAGCTGAATTCTCAATGAGCACAGGTTTATTTTAGTAAACAATAGAAACTCAGAGCTGAATGAGGTCTTATCCCTTTTAATCACTTAATAAATTTTTCTTGCCTTCCCAATTTTCAAGCTACATGTCTACAATAAACAAACCTGCACTGACAAAAAGTCTCTATAAAAGCACACAAAACCTCTATTTGATGCAACAGTGAACTCACCTCAGCTTTGGCCAGGGTTTGCCAATGCCTTGATTCAACAAACAACAGGCAAAAATTGTTCTGATGAATACAGAAAAAGGTAAACTTCAAGAGAAAACCCAACTTCAATCTCCTTAATTCTTTAAGTTTTTAAGAACTTTTGCAGTCAGCTTTTGTACTGCCCAAGAAGTGTCAGTCCTACAGCAAAGTTAAGAATCATCAAATTCTAAGATCCAAACAGCTTATCTAATAGTACGTCTGTAGAAGCCAAACTAGGTAGACTGATGCAGAATTCCATAAATATCATCTTTGGATTGATTTTTAGAGCAACCTTATTTGGTAAATTAGTAATCTAAATAATATAACCCTTGTTCGAAAAGAAAAAAAAAATCAATACAAAAATTCTAACTTGTGTTCAGAACTACTGCAATGAAAACGAAAAATGCAAGAAAAGTAAGCAAATGCCTGAGTTTAGATCATTGGGTTGTTTCAACCAATGATAAGAAACACATGCATATGCATAAATGCACACACATATTTATGTGATTTTATGGTACTCAAACCCAGTGCTTGGGTGCCTAATGATTATGAAGTCATCACAAAGTCCTAAAAACATCAAGCTGGAAATTCGCAATGATCTTACTTGGTGAGGAGTCTGAAGCCTGTGACCAGGTATTTCTTCTCTACTGAGAAGTATCCTAGAGGGATTGTCCCATGGGGTCCTTTTCCTTAGGCACTTATAAGTAACATAAGTAACTTAAGCTTCCCATACTACCATCCAGATTAGATGTGTTTTGGGGATAAAGCCCTTAACTTTTCAGAGCTCACGGGTGCACAATAACTCAGCATAAGTAACCAGTCCAGTGAAGGATCCTAAGCAGGACAAAAGAAAAACACCAAGTTTGCTGCACCATAATTTTCAAGCCCTCAGGAGTTTTACTTCATAATACAGAAGATTCAATACTTAACTGGCAATATCTATTAAATGTTAAAATCGAATGTATCAGTTCTACAGTCATAGGGCCCCATATTCTGGGTAAAAGTTTAGTTGTTGTATAGTTACCAAACCAAGCGTTACTTCAGCAAAGTTTACTGCTGGAGTTCCCACCAAGTGCCAGTGAAAGGCTGTCCGTGCACACAGCTAACGTAAAGTAAACAAAACCAGACTTTCTCACTCCGAAAGAGACAAAACCCCTAAACAATGTAACCACATCTCCTGAGAACAGTACAAGGTATCACGGCACTGCACATTTTTTAACTCCAAAGAGCAAACAACGCCTTTTGTCATTCGCGTTTAGAAGAGGTGAGGAGGATGTGGGGAAAGGATTCTGTCATTAGCAAATATTCTACTACTCAAAGAAACCATAAAAAAATAATCTGCAAAAAGGGTCAAAGTCCTAGCTAGCATCAACTTACTAAGACAACCCTACGCCAAAAGAAAACCACAGCATGCAATGGAAACAACTCCTTATCTTCCCTGTTTCAGTGTATCTTTCCAGCTTAAAACTAGAACAAATTCAATGTCATGGGAGAGAAAAAAAAATGTGTAAAATAGTCACCATTTGGTATTTACTTATTCTGAAAACGAGTGCACACATCCCAAGAAAAATAGTGTCCTTTAAAAATAATCACATTTCAATGCAGTCTGTGTACTGAGTCATTTGTTTGAAATGCCAGTCCAAGGAATGTTAAGATTTAGCTGACGATTATCTCCTCGACATTATCCCAATTTGATTATACTGTGTTTACTACATCAAAGCCAAAAAAAGCACAGTAATAGATTCAGCAACACACCCACTTGGAACACTGAAGACCTATTATTAAAGAACCAGAAGAATAATTTTCAAAAGGTTTTTATTTTCAAACACAGTCTAGCATAAGATCTTACCATAAAGGAAGGTTGCTAAACATTTCTATTCAACCCACATATTTGAAGCCGTGCCTCAGAAGTTAGGTCAAATTATTTATGTGATCAGGAAACTTGACTATCCTTCTTGTCTAACTCTGACTGGACACATTGCAGGAATCCAACAGCCAGGTTTCACGTGGCTGAAGCATCAAAAAGCATGACATTAACATTCATTTCCTTGTAACTTTGTAACTCATACGGAACATAAAACAATGTATTTCTTTCAGACCTAATCACAAACAAGCTTTCAATATTTTTAGTTTGAACATAGTTTTACTATGCTGTAATCGTCATAACAAACACTAATATTCAGCAAATCAGTACACACAAATGAGCAGGTCATGGTTAAAAATCCACATGTGGCGGTGGTTGTATAGCAGAAGGTCACAACAGCCCGTGCTGTCTGCCCCTCATGCAGAAGCCCCACAGTAGTTAAAATTCAGACAATCAGAATTATTATAATCAACACATCACCCGGAGTTACACTGCCTAGGATTAGAAGACAGTGATTATAACGCTGTCACCCTGTCTATGTTAGCTCTCACATCCTCTCTAGCACCAGTAGGGCTGAATGTGAGACAGCTTTAAAAGGAGAAGCTATCACTGGGCAGGAATTCAAATTCAGCCTGAGACGCTACACAACAAACCAGTATTTAACTAAGGATGCCAAACTGGTCAGACCACGTGAACCTTTCGGCAGGCCTGACAGCACCATCCCTGCTATCCTCCTACATCCATCAAATCACAGAGAAGTGTTTGTGCAACATGTTTTCAAAGACAGCACAACTTCCAAACACAAACTGAGCTGTTTTGTGCTGGCTATCAGCAAAACAATCAGCGCCATGTACATCCTAACAGTTATGGTAACACCTTGAACAGGAGATCTTGGAAGGACAAGGGCACACAAACAACCTACCACTCAGTAAGTCTGTCCAGAGGAGCATCAGTTGCTCTACAATAGCTGTTCACACACTCTTTTATTCCAGGAAAACTCAAGTCACTATTTTCCAGTTACTATAGCTGGCCAACACACTGTTCACAGGCTTATTCTACAAGAAAAGGTTCCACCTCAAGGTCCAGAAGAATTTGGTTTTTTTTATATTGCGTACACACGCAAACACAGCTTTCTTTAATGCTCACTTGTCTTCATGTAACAATCTGCACAGAACTCCACAGGTGAAATTCTTAATGGATCCCTGTCCTCAGTCTGGTGTATTTCTTGTCAACTGCTACACAACTCAAAATGTAAATTGCAAGAAGGCAGAATACAACAGAAAAGCAAACATGTTGCCTGTTCCCAGTAGTCTGCCCTCCTAGGCAGCACAGACCTATTCTGGTCAGATTTTTGGGAGCGTTATGCTTCAGTATATGTTTTTAAGTTTTGTTTAGGACCAAATCAAACACGCTCATATAAAATAAATCGTGAAACACAAACATGACATTCCCCTCACGCTGTCTACAATGCATCTTACACAGAGCAGCAGCATTGTGCTCAACACTACAACACAGAAAAAACCTACCTGCAGCCTATAAACTCTATTTGTCACCTTCACTCATAAAAGTTATCCCACCGATGACATAATGAATTTAAAGACAGCAAACCAAACACACAGTGCAGTGAGTAAAAACTCCTGAATGAATCAAGAAAAGCCTGTGAATTGTTAAATAGAAGAAAAAGAAGCATATTAACCAGACAAATACACATAGGTGGCACTTAAAAATTTTCCAGATAAGGATGGTCTAACTATCTGGAGAGGAAAAGCTTGTAAAAAGTTTGTACAGATCCAACCAATGCACCCTCTGGACTTCTACACAAGAGCTTTATTTTCACATCTCTCATCCAAAAATACAATACACACAGCAAGTCTACCACAGTGAACGTGCTCTTCAAAACATACTAAATCCTGAACAAAAAAAAATAATGGAAATCAATGCTAGAAGCAGAAGCAGGAGGTCTGCAAAGAAAATGGCCAAATTAAACCTTCAGTGTAGGTTTAAACAATGTAATTAGAGAACAGGGCTGAAATTAAGACTCTTCTCCCAGTGATGAACTAAGATCTTGCCTTTGTGAAAGCATTTATGGCACAAGACAAATGTCAAACAAACAGACAAATTCAAGGCATTCTTGGCTTGCAAGGACATTTGTTGCTAGATGATTACATTCACAGCAGATACTGCATTTGAATCCACATCTTTAAGCAGCTTTAATTAACACAAAAAGTCAAGAAATTGTTTTAGCTGTGCAGAATTCACTAAACAAAGGACTGCATACCCTGTGACAAATTTAAATGCTCCTTTTGGATTTATAGCATTCAGTTCGGAATGCATTCAAAATTACAGCGACATTTAGACAAACTAATTGAAAATTGTGACAAACATTCAACTTACTTTACATAATATCTTGCACCTTCAAAAGTGTACGCTTCCTCCCAACCTGTGGGTAAGTCTGGAAAACAAGCAGCAAAACACTCCAATTAGCTTTTGAAATGATGCTAGCCCTACTGGTCTACTCCCTAGCACTAAGGTAGTTAAAATACTGTGTCTGATTCCACATGTTGAAACCTTCAGTCCCAGAACAAGTATTTTAGAATTGACTCACAAGACTGTCTTAGTGTGAATTCAGTAAGCCAAGAGAAGCCACACGCCTGAAAATCTGATTTGGGGTTCTCATTCTCAAATAATAACAAGGATGGTTTAAGTGTGCCCTTGTTTAAGGTTCCTTCCTTCGACCAGCAACTCGGGGTCATCGCCAGATCTCCCTGCCTTGAACTTCAGCAGCATCAGATTACCTGGCAGGCAGAGATCTAAACAAAAATCCATCTAACTGCATTACATGCAAGTCACAAGCTTCTGAACAGGCACGATATCAACTACACCACAGAGCATTAGCATTGTATTAGCATAATTCCACCACTGTTGTGACTAACAAGTGTTCCTGCAGTGTTTACAACTCTCCTGCATTTTACATGAAAATAATTTTCCATGTAAATCTAGTGGAGGATGTGGGTACATCTCTTCCTTTCTATTACCACTTAAGAGTCAAGTGTCCAGATATAAAAACCCCCATACCACTAATGATCAATATTTCTCAGGTAGCAGTTTCCTGGTGCGATGGAAGCTCTGGGGATGTTGGGCACCTCCATGCACCTCTAGATGCACCACTACCCTTAAAAGTTTGCCCCGTCAATAAAAATAATGATTGATACGTAGCGCTCTCTCATTGAATTATAAAAGCAAGAATGCATTTCCTAAAGAAAAAAAAAAAATCAGTATGGGTTATGTGGTGGGTTTTATCCCCCTCATCACTTATTTCCTCTGGCTGCTTTCTTCTTCACTCCCAGAAGATTTTGTTCTCCAGAACAAAAATCAAGGTGTCTTTCGATAACGGCACGGGGCAAAGTACAGCAAACAGGAAGTCTCTCCAGCAGAAGTATTTATGGCTGCTATAAGGACTTTGCAAAAAATACCCTTTCAGTGCTGAAGAGCTCAAAGAATCAAAAGCACTTCAATTCATAATGGAGGACAAAGCTTTCCTCACCATCTAGAACATGCCTCACAGAATTATTTAACAGAGAGCTTTACAGTAATATACATCTGTTCACTCAAAATTGTTTATTAAGAGAACACATTCTGAACATATTTTGACTAGGTTCCAAAACAATGGTCAGAGCAAAAGAAGAGATAAACCCCAGAATTAATCTGTTTGATTATATCTATGTATGGAGAGATTCATTAACATACATACAAATTAGGAAAACTACAGAAACAGATTTGGTTTTTAGACACTTTGGTATCTGATTGATTAATTATGGTCAATGTATCCCAAGGTCATGCCTCAGTCTTGTGTTCAGAAACAAGTTTAATTTACCTGATGATAACTCTGCTCTGTAACCCACAATACTCCAGATACTCAAAAGCAAACTGCATTTCCTTTAGAAGGCACTTAACAGCAGAAATAAATGAACACTTGGAAAATTACTGGGAAATCATCATCAGTCAACAGAGACAGTGGGAATAGTTTAAAAAAAGAATTAATACTCAGCTAATGCTGGTGTTGAACAAGCAAAGCACTTCACACACATCTGCCCCCATGCATATTGCTGTAGATGAAGGCCACTTTCTCCATCTGAGCACTGAAAGCAGGAGCAAGAGGAGCCTGATAGCAATTAGTAGTTCTATTTCCCAGCATTAAATGACTTCTTACAAACAACAGAATCTTCGCTCCAACTACAACTGCAGAGTTCTAATAGCCAGAAACCTGTGGTTTTTAAACTATTCCCAACTCAAAAAAAAAAAAA
>VWZW01003862.1:888787-950118 GCA_013397115.1 Edolisoma coerulescens
GCGGGTTCCGGCGGGCGGGGAGGGAGCCGTGGGGATGGAGGGAGAGCCGGGAGGCGGCCGGCGCCGTCCCGCGGGGACGGAGGGCGGGATCCGGTGTGCGGAGGCGCCGGCTGGCAGCTGCCGTGCCGGGGGAAGGGAGGGACGGAGGGAGGGAGCCGCGCCCGGCCGGCCCGCGGCTGCGAGCCGAGCGCGCCGCGCCTCATCCCCGGCCCCGCTCGTTCGCACCCCGGCGCTCGAACTCCGAAATCCCCGGCTCCGCCGCTGGCAGCCCCTCATCGGATCCTTAAGGACGAAGGAAATGGAAAGTTTTGTCCAGTTTCCTCCCCGGGTGAACGCGCTCTTCTCACACCCTCCGCTTCAGGCTTTTCTGAAATTTCTTACATAAAGGCTTAGTCCTCAAAGTGTAAAGAGATGACATATCTTTCCTTCGTGCAAACCGTGCTGTCTGTGCTTTGTGCCCGTCTTCCAAAAGAGGTCTGGGATGTGGTATGGATCCGTGTTCTCACTGTTTCAGGGAGGTGGCAGTAATTCAGGTAAAATCCACGGCTGCAGAAATGAGTCTCTGTGCCCGTGTGTATACTGTAATTCACGTGAATAATCTGATCGCGTGTACGTTTATGCATAGCCATACACCCCGTCGATTTAAGTTATACATGACAAATGTAAATTACTAAAACCGTGCCGTGGCCATGATATTTCTAAGAAAACCTTGCCTTTCAAAACCACTTTCTGAATAAGCACTAAAGCTGGGAAGTCTCGCAGCATCCAAAACATTTGGATTTCTCAGCTGATAGTATTTTGCACAGGCAGCTTTGTCCTCTCTCCCATTCTGAACACCTTAGGAAAAATAAAATTGGGCAGACAAGCTGTTGTGTGGCTCGGTCCCCATTGTGCCATGTGGCCAAAACTTTAAATCCCTGTTGTCCCACACAAGATATTCCAGACATGAAGAGCAGTGAATGTGAGATGGTCTGGAGTTATCTTTAAGTAACTGGATACAAGATAAGAATACCTCCCTGTCCAGCAATACCCTTCATTTCCACTCAGCACTGACAGCACCTGAGATTTATAGACTACCAGAGGAACGATACGCTGGGGAAAACACAAGTTATTCTATAAACAGTTCCCTTCTCTCCTAAGAGCAAGAGCCCTTAGATGATGAGTAAAGTGAGTAATGGCTCTTCCTGTGAAGGGCTGTGGAAAGCTGCCTGGCAACAGCAAAGGGGAAATCATGTGCATTTTGGGCTCCTGAGGTGATAGTGGTCAAGTCCTAATATTTCCCCACGCAGCCGAAGTAAAGCACAGAGCAAGTGCTCTTAATCCCCAGAGCAGTTGATACCTTTCACTGCAGAATCAATTCTTTTCCCTAGCAGAGAAGTGTATGCAGCACAGCTAGACTTATATTAGCCTAGATCCATAAATTAGGTATTTAGGTAGAACTTAGGTGCATAAATCCTGCCCAATCCCAGCATGTGCTTTGCCAAATGGCTTCCTTAGGCAACTAACTTCTGCCAGTCCCTGGCTTTGCAGCCTCTTTCTGCTTTGCATGTGCTTAGAATTGCTGCCATCTTGGTAAAACCACGATCATGGTGCTTAAAATATGCCTGAACCTGGCTCAATTCTCAGGCAAGGCATTATTGCCCGAAATGCCACGGAGGCTGGATAAATCAGCCGTGTTCGGGCCACACCTAAGAAGGACTTACAAGTTTCATTCTGAATAAGTCACAGCAAACAGGCTGGCTGGCAGCAGAATCATCACCATGAGCACTACGGGGAACATGTTCAGCCTCGAGGATGAAGGGCATTCACAACCATGCCACTCTCTTCCCAGGAAAATGCTTTTGCTCCAAGCTATAAGCTGTTCTGAAGCTGAGACTATTCTATGAGGATACCGAAGGTGCTCCTCCTCCCCCTTTGAAGTCACATTATTTTGCAAATATAATTATTGTGCTGTAGGGTGGTGGCATGACTTGCTGGTCTGATGAATAGGAAGCTCAGCCAGGGAGTGATGGAAGACCTGGGTTCTACTTCACCCAGCGACATTCAGTTCAGGGACTCAAGTATTTTATGTTAAGTAGCCATCAAATAAAATGCATTTGCAGATGCTAATCCTGCCAGGTGCTGTGCACCCTGAACTCCCAGTGATTTCTGGGAGCCCGAAGTTTTACCATTTTGTGGAACAAAGGGTGTGAGGGAACCCACATCTGCATCATTTGTGCAGGCTGGTGCTGGCAGTTTTTCTTTCTGAAGGCTGCTGTAGGTTCCACAGTTAAAACTATTGCTTCGAAGTTAGTCTAAAAGTTTGGTCAAAACAAATCACACATGGAGTTATTTGCAAAGTTCAGTAATGGTACATATTTTCTACAGTCAGGTAAGTGCTTGAATGCTCTTAAGAAAGAGGGACTCAGGAACAACATTTGAAAAAAAAAAAAAGATATATCACAAAGGGGAGTAAAACTCTTCTTTGAAAGCAGTTTATATCACCACAAAGACTGCATGCATAATTCGAGACACTACATTTCGTACCTTTCGCATCATTCTTTTTTACTATACAAATGAACTAATGATTCCAAATGTGAAACTGGTCAGCGTGATTCATAAAACTCAGAGAAATCCATCAGAATGCTCCCATCTGGCTAATGATTTTTTTTTTTTTCCCCAGAAGAGCTGAAGACAGACTGTTGAAGTGGTGGCCACCATTGGCACAGCTGTTCTCTGCTCTCTGCATGTATGACCTTATTTATCTGCTGCTCCTGTCACCGATGGGAAGCAGATAGAGGATGTGGAGCAAGCTGTTAATCTGTGAGACAGAGCCCTCCTGTCAGTGCACTGGCCCCTCACCACTGGGAGCTTGGGATGAAGTAAAAACCTAGCTCTACTGGGATTTTTTCCGTGTCTCTCCATACTGACCCAAGCTTCTTTCCTTCCTCTCTCACCTCCACATGACAGTAGCTTTCCTAGCAACTCCCTCAGGGTCAGGGAGAACTAAGGGAGCAGTAAGACTATTGATGTTTTAAGAAAATAATTTCGGCTCAATAATGTATTCATAATCAAAATACTTAAAATTCCTGGGGCAAAGGAGCCCTGCCCACAAAACAATGAATCCCTTTAAATGGGATTAATTAAAAACAGTGTTGGGAGAACATTCATTGAATAAGACTGAGAGAATTCCATCCACACCTCTCCCAACAGGTATGAGGTGACAACAAACATGATGAGCCAAGTGAAAAGGGCTAGACATAAGCATAGCATCCAACAAAGCCTCTGAAGCAGGGAGTGGATGGCAGTCATAGAATCACAGAGCATCCTGAGTTGGAAGGGACCCACGAGGGTCATCCAAGTCCAACTCCTGGCCCTGCACAGAGTCACACCATGTGCCTGAGAGAGTTTTCCAAACCCTTCTTGAACTCTGTCAGGCTTGGGGCCGTGACCGCTCCCCTGGGGAACCTGTTCCAGTGCCCAGACACCCTCTGGGTGGGAAACCTTTTTCTAATATCCAACCTAACCCTCCCCTGACACAACTTCAGGTCACTCCCTTGGGTCCTGCCCACTGGTCATGAGAGTGAAGAGATCAGTGCCTGCCCCTCCTCTTCGCCCTGTGAGTAATCTGTCTCCCCTCAGTCTCCTCCAGGCTGAACAGACCAAGTGACCTGAGCCGCTCCTCACACGGCTTCTCCTCAAGGCCCTTCACCATCCTCGTGGCCTCCTTTGGACACTCTCTAACAGCTTAATATCTTTCTTACACCGTGGCACCCAAAACTGCCCCCAGGATTTGAGGCGAGGCCGCCCCAGGTGGAGCAGAGCGGGACAGTCCCTCCCTTGCCCGGCTGGCGATGCTGTGCCTGATGCCCTCCAGGACAGGGATGTCCCTCCTGGCTGCCAGGGCACTGCTGACTCTTGTTGCCTCATGTCCAACTTGCCCTCCACCAGGACCCCCAGGTCCCTTTCCAAGGCACTGCTCTCCAGTGTTTTAGTTCCCATTCTCTCTACAGCCAGGGCTGCCCCATCCCAGGTGCAGATGCTTCACCTAAAGCCTCTCCACAGAGCTGTGTTCATCACGATTGATTCTGTGTGTTCTGTCAACATGAATCAAATTGAATGAGGTATTTCATGGAGTCTGTGACTTTACATTTTTTATGTTGTTTAACTAGCAGGGCAGCATAAGCCTTTAAATGCAAGGAGAGACCATTGCTGGAGGTGCAGTTTTACATTACAGATTCTCATGAGGGAGCTGCTTCTGAAGGGTGGGTTCCTTTTTACCCCATCCCTAAATGTTAGTTTTTCTTGCCTCTGTACCCGATACTGCAGTCCATGGTGAATTACATTAGTGTGCTGATCTGATAGAAAATAAATCACAAACCCTCTCAAATAATTAGTTTCCTATCAGATCAATAAGCTGATCTAACGTGTCCTGAGGTCACTTGGTAACTAGATTCAACACATGGGGTGGGAAGAGAAGAGCCACTCCTTCAGGCTACATTCCTCAATGATGGGGAGGGGGGAAAAATCAACAAATCTGCTAATTGACGTTCTCTGGAGTTGGGATATCTCTGTGCAGATGAAAGAAGCAATTAGCTTAGGTCAGAGGAAATAAGAAAGAGGAAAAAAGCTGTTGAACATAGCCTCTGCAGGCAGCTCTGTTGGTGGAATGGAGCCTCTCCTTTGCTCCAAATAAAGAGCCTGACAACTGTCCAGGGCTTCCATCAGATAGCTCTGGAGGTTGGATGTTTTTCTCGGGGTCATTGGTACAAGTGGCACGGGAGTCCTCTTCTGGGTTAGTGTAAAGCATCAGTGTGACTGAAGAGGCACTGGGTCATTAGCCTGCCTGCCATCAGCACCAGATATCCTCACACACTGTGAGATACACAGCCAAAACCTGTGCACACTCAGGCAGTAGAAACAAAGTGGTATCTTACAGCTTAATAAGTTGTGCAATCTGTGCTTGACAGGAAAAGCAGTTGTTCTCATTTCAAAACTATTTTTTTTATCTTCAATTAACGATTTCCAGGTCCAGCTGTGCTGTGTAGAATTTTTGTTTCCTTCAGGGCAGTGAATCCTCATATGAGGCCGATTTCTTTTAAAGATCCAGTCAGGCTAATACAAAACAAACTCCAAAGCCAAAGTGTGAGATTTGCCTTTCTCTGGCAGGCAACACCAGAAAATCAAAAGGGCTTATTATTCTCTGAACCAGCATCATCTTGCCAGAATCATTTTGCCCATTCAGTGCAATTTTGAACAGAGAACACTGTTTTGTTGCAAGCCTCTTTTCAGAGACTCATTCGCTGGATGGTCCATGCCATGTATACCATGATGAGGTAACGTGATGAGTCTTCCAGCCTGAAATGATGGATGCCATATTTTGGACCTTCAGGTTTCTTTTACTGATCCTATAATATTCAATGTCTCAAAAAAGATTGAAGATGCTGTTTTTCAAGATGAACAGCTACTTTTCCAGAACCTTCTTTCCTTCCTTTTCACACCATTTCACAGCCTTCTTGCTTAGGAAGCCCTCAAGCCTACCCTAACAATAGTGGCCTGTGACTTTCACACAATGTTAAAAATGACATTTTAAAATCATGTTTGTTCCCAGGATTAGTTTAAAATACTATTAAGAAGGAAAGAATTTGTGAGGGAAATACAGTGATCTCAATATCCCACTTTCCTCACTGGCCATTGCTAGCCACATTTGACTTAAGCCAGCGGATTCCATCTTTCAAATCACCCTCTCATTTGAATCATCTAGAAGAAAATCATATACAGTACAACACAAATAAATTCTCTGTCTCTCAGCTGGCTTCTCTGTTTCACAGATCTCTTCAGTATCTGGTAGACTTCAGCATCTGCTTTTCTTCACACTGTTATCTTCACTGCTGCTGTCCAGTTGCACAAAAACCTGCTCTGTTTCAAACTGTAGGAGACAGAGAAGCTTTCTCTTTTCTGGAAGAAGCAGAAGATGACCTGAGTTTCTCCTGAGAATTGCCTTTGTTTGTTCAATAATTGCTTAAACAAATAAGAATGAGCTTCATGTGGAATACCTGAAAGAACTTCACCTATGGTTTGCATTATGTGAGATATACAGGGCCCAGTGGCTGCAAGGGCTTTATTTATATGGTCTTTTATGTGGTCTTTTCTCATACCTTTCTTCATGTGCATTCATTCCCCCCCTTTTTTTTTCAGTGGGGCTGTAAGTATTTGCAGTGTGTTTGTGTTTAATACCAATTATGTAATGAATTTTAAGCTGATCCCACTAGACTTTCAGCAACTGACAGTCTTTTTCCAGAGTAAGGTGAAATAATACTGTGTTTCACCCATGAGATTTTTGTAGACACCCTTGTTGCAATCTGGATGACATTTTCCATAAGACCATTATGTTGTGGATACCTTGGCCACGAAGTGCTTTAAGTGATACTATTTTTGCAAGACATTGACATCTTAATCAAATCATGGGCTGTTTTCTGTAATTACCTCAGTTGGTGTAATGCGTGTGTCAGTCTTTATGGACTAGACTGAAGATTGCCAGTGTTGCAGTGATGTTCTTTAATAGTGTTACAGCAGAACAACAAGAAAAGTGATCTATTTTTAGCCTGTAATTTTCCCAGCATCATAAGCAAATCCAAGCCATATCTTAACTTGTTGATTTAAAATTTCCTTGACTATATTTAGATATGGGCTGGTGTCTGTTTCAAGGCTTGTTTTGTTGTTAACAGCACTCACCTTTTATCATCTTAGCAGGTTCTTTGTGGCCTGGTCTATTTACTGGAAATTCTGTTCTTATTTTGTTGTATTTTTGTGTACTTCAGCTTTTCTGTGCACATCTCTTTCATTTTATCTTCGAGAACTGCTGTTCTTCCACAGTTTCAGCTCTCCCAATGGGAGGTAAGACAGAGTTTTGTTCTTTCACATTTGTTTCCTTTACGTCTGATTTACATTTTACTCACAGTAAGAATATTTTGTTCACTGCATGACATGAGTTTTACCTACTCATGCTGAATAGTTATTTAACTGAAAAAAAAATTACTGAAACTTGGCTTGCAAAATTGTGTCCAACTCAAACTCACTGTATTTCAGGTACTGGGACTGGATTTTCCTGAGAGAAGGAAGGTGTCTTCCAAGGCCTCTTTTACAACAGCAGTGGGCTAGTTAATATAGTCAATATAGTCACTGTAGTTAATATAGATTATGGAGCAGTTCTTATTCTGATGTAGGGACCTCTATCCACTCGCTTGAATCACACCTTGAGCTGTTCTGGCTACACTGACTCTGTTAACAATGATGGGATTCCTTCCCAGGCAGGAGGAGAGACCTTTATTGTAAACTGCTGTAGTCAGAGGAGACAAATCCCACCTGAAACACAGCTGCCTTTTGGACAGTTCCCACAAAGAACCTCCCATACAGAGCAGTTGTTTGAAAGACAACTGTAGTCACTCATGGGAAGCTTTTACAAGATGTTTTTATTCTTATGAATTTAACCATGCATTTTCTTCCAAACAGTCTGTTCCACTGCTTCATGAAACTTCCCGCTGGTTGATTGCATTTTCTAGACTTCACCTCTGATTATTCAGACCTGTTCTGCTTCTTCATTTTGTGATGAGGTTCTGTAGCATCAGCTGGTTTCATTTTCAAAACTTGTAATCAGATCTAGCTCTGTTCTGCAGCCAATTCTCACAGTTTTTAGTCAGCTAAAGCTGTGTGCTTCTAGAAACCTTTTTCTGAGGGTCTCTTGATCCCTACAGTATTCTGATCTCAGATCTAATTTTGAAAATTACATGCTCAACAGTACTTTCATACATTGTAAGTATCTTGAAAGATTTCCTTTTGGTTTCAGTTATGCAGTGGCCATGTCTCAAATATTTCAGTCTTTCCAAGAGCACAATATTTTCTCAAATCTCTATAGCACAGGATTTCTCATTTGCAATCTGGTGCTCCTGGTCCTGCAGTACTCAGAGTTACCTTAATTCATCTTCCTTTTCATCAGCCCTGTCTCCTTCTTAAAGAAAAATTGTGTTATTTGATTGAACCTACTTCAACCATATCCTCCATTTCAGGAGAATTTAATATGCTTTGAACTTTTTTACTTTCTACTCCACAGTGTTCTCCCCTTACCACTCGTTCTGGTCTTTTTTCTCCATGTCATCCTTTGTTTGTACTCTGCTGCATGTTAAGTTGCATTAAAGAAAACGCCAGATTAGTGATAAAAAAGGCATCACTCATACAAAAAAGGGACAGATGCATATATATATAGAAGTAATAAAGATACAAGAGAGGAAGGAATCTGTGAAGGAGAAACTAAAAAAGTTCCACTGAGCCGGTTTCTGTCACCAAGTATCCCTGACAGCAGCTGCTGAACTGGGGAGTGTTCCAGCCTCTAAGGCAATGGGTCACTTTGTTACAGCCAGAAACCCACTGTCATTTGTCTTGCTATAATCTCAGCTGCTCATCTGTACTTGGTTTTATGCTTGTGTAGTTCTGTCATACTCTATATATTCTCACATCCTATTGTCATTCAAATGGTTTCCAACCTTCGTTTTTACTTTTGTGGAGCTCTCTTCTCCAGGGGAGGCAGGAGCCCTGTGTGGCAGGATTGTATTAGCTGAAAACAAGGTTATCTTTCATTAAACACTTAGTGGCTCACACATCACACGCAGGCTGTAGCTCCCTGGTTAAATATTGCTGCTAATGCATCTCTTTTTTTCCCCAGCTATTTCCATTTGTCCCAGCTTGTTGCAAAGGTTAAGCCAGCTTGATTTGTAGTAACTTTCCTTTCATCCTTATCCTTTTAGTTTTCTGAAATTATATTTTCTGTATTGAGGAATTTTAATATCAAAATTTTTATACAGACTTCTGCACATGTAAAATAGCTTGTCTTTTCCAAGCTAAATGATGGTATGATTTTCTGGTTCTATTTCCTTTCTGCCTTGTTGTTCTGCTGCTCCCACCAGCTTTTACTTTCTCATTTTGCCTCCCTCTCTCAGCTTCCTTTTCTTCTTCCTCTGAAATGGCTGCTCCCCGTTCTGCCTTGAACCCTACTTCCTCCTCATTATCTTTGCCTTTCCTGGCGTTCCCCTTTAACTCAGCCACTCTCTTCCTCCATTTACACTTCTGCTCCTTCTCCAGAGGACAGAAACAGGTAAGAGCTGTGACAGGATGACCTGTCCCCTGTGCCTGGTTTTCCCCAAAGGCTGCATCTTCTCTCCAAGGCAGGCTGTGCACCTGTCCTCTCTTGTGATAATTTCTGCAAAACTCTGCTCCTCCAGCTGGTCCCCAGAGGACCAAGATTCGTGCTGTGAATAACGAGGCTTCCCTCCCTCCAGTCTGTTCTGACTATCACTTCTTTTTTTTCTCCCTGCCCACTCATTTTCTATGTTTAATGTCCATGTGACACCATTCTTCTCTCTCTTGTACTCAGCCTTCCGTTACAACTGGCTCCTGGCTTTCCATTTTGCTTCCCAGAGCTGATGATTTCATTTTCTGCACAGAAATCCCTGCTCTTATGCAAGTCTAGATCAGCTCCTTTATTTCTCCAGATAAACCCTGTTTGTTTTGCTTTCTTCATGACGTTTCAGCATCCTCATGTTAATTCCATCAACCAAGCTAATGAGAACACTGAACATGTAACTTTTTAACATTTCAGGTTTTAGAGAGGTCGAGAAAGCATGTGTCAGACTTGCAAGTTGAAGAGGTTAACTTCTCCAAGCTTTGCCATTATTCCTAAAACATCATGAAAAAGGAAAACAGATACTGTCGGCATACTAAGAAGAGTATAAGAAAATCTCAGTGAGATCAGGCTGCTGAGAAAAGCTTGAAAGGAAAACAGGAGCACTCTGAAACAGAAAGAAATTAGGTAGTCGTGAATCTTTGGAAATGACAGTAAAAGAAAACCAGAATTCCTCAGCAAGAGCAGGGGGAAGGGCTTTTAAACAGAGCCTATAACAAAGACAACTGCAGAGGGGATTGCAAAAGCTCTGAAAAATGGAGCAACCCTGCTCAATAGAAAACAGGAGTGAGCAGCAGCACACCAGAGGCCCGAAGGCTGCTGGTGCTTCACGACAAGCTGCAGCAGAGGAGCTCCCTGCCACACGGCCGCCCTGCTAGAGGAGTTGTGCAAACCCTCCTGGGCGTGTTCACCTGCATGCAAAGGAGCCACACGACTTACCAGATAAATGCCCTAATGTGTGTGGTAGGAGATGGGACAATGCAATTGTTGTCATCTGTGTGTGCCTTTATTAATGTGAGGAAAGGAGAAGGTTTGCAAAGCAAAGGCTGTGCTTGATTTCTGCTTGATGAGACGCAGAGTTTGTGTCTAGCGCCGCTTGCAAAGATTGCCTGTTGCAACAGAAAAACAAGCAGAAGAAAGGATGTTTTTTTAACAAGAGTTATTCAGTGCTGTTTATGTGATTGTGAAAGAAAATGTTTTACCAGCCCAGCTATCCCAGGGAACAATTTCTTCCATGTTGTTGACCACTGCTGAAAAGATCATGTAAACCAGCAGGACTGTTTATCCGACCAGCAGAAGAGACAACATTTCCAGTAACGCTATGAGGGGAAAAAAAAAAAAAGTGAAAGAAATTAGAAAGTCAGATTTCCAGTGTGATAATAATTGCAGTGCAATAGAAATGCTCATAGCAGAACACCTTTATGAAAGAAAAGGTAACAATAAACTTTAGGAGAGGCTGGGGTTATAGGATGTGTCCGGCACAAGTGACAAGAAGAAGGAAAGAAAGGCAACAGTGTGTAACCACATTGGAGACACATGCTAAAAAATAGCTAAATATAGCAAAAAATCCTAGAAACAACCCAAAGGGGACTGAGATCAGGAGATGCTTCCATGTTCCCGCAGGAGACAACATAATGGGATAGACATCACCGTATTGCAGTAAAGATAAGTCTAAATGGCTGAAAATTCAGATTGGTTCTGAAATGGTTGTGCAAGAGACAGTTGTGCCAAAAAGGTGCAAATGTGTCAGTCATATGTCTGAAAAGACTGTATTCACCCAGTAAATATAAAGCTATGTTCACCCAGTAAAGCTGTGCTAGATGTTGATTGGTGGTTCATAGGGAACTGCTATAACCACAATACTGAAGAAAAAATACAAGTGGAAAAAAGATAAAATTGGGTTTGGAGCAGTTGTCACTGGAAAAAAAAACAACAACCTACCAACCAACAATGACAAAAGAAAAATAAAGGGAAAAAAACCCCAGCCCTCAAAACAAACAAACAAACAAACCCCAAACCAACCTAAAAAACCCAAGCCAAGCCTGTTCAGTTGCAGACCTGAAGGAGACCCGATTCAGTTTTGGACATGTGCTATATTACTATACTGCATATACAAGTTGTTATAGCCAGTTCCTAGGGAAACTAGAGAAAGGAAAGAAAATGTTCCAAGAAAAATATGAGAAATTATCAACTACTTTTACTGTGATTGCCAGGAATGAAAGAGTTAGATGTAGAAGGAGAGCTTGGTTAGGCTGGTCATAGAGGTGAATCTCTAAATAAATGGATTTCACAGGTATAGCCAGGATTAGAAAAAAAGGAATAAAATAAGATTTAAATAATTTGCCACTTCCTTTGGTGCAACAGTTCTTCATTGCTTCTCACTATCAAGGCACTGTAGTTCTTTCCAAGACAGGAAATACTGGGTAAGTACTTCTTAAGTAAGAACCCAGTTCCTTCCATAGACATCAGAGAACCTAACACAGGTATGTTCGTTCAGCCTGTGATATATTTGTCAGGTTATTCGTTATCCAAAGCCAAAACCCTATCAGAAAAAAGTGACACGAGAAACCTCTGGCAAATGCTTTTCTGCAAAAGCATCAGTGCTGACTACAGCTCTGGTGTTTACAGTCACATCCCTTAAACATTTCTTCAGGGCTCTGGTAGTCTTCAGAAAGAATCAGCCTTGTGGGGACCAGGCTACCAGCATAATGTCTGACTGGTGAAGCTGCCAGAGAACAAAAAGCTGAACAAAATGTATACCACGCATAGGTCTAACAAGACAACCTTGCCTTGCTTTGAAGGAAACATAAAACTAGAAAATCTGAAGAGGAAATGAGAAGTGTGTCAATCCTTAAGATGTATCACTTATAAGGAGAATTGTAAGAATATTTTTTTTTAAATTTTTTTTTGTTTATTTGTAACAGATTCTCAGTGTGCCAAAATCTGTAGGGAATCTCAAAGGAAGGTAATGCATAATTTGTTCACCAAAAAGATCTATTCACTATGTGCCTCAGCAACTGAAGAAAAACAGGGCGTCTTTGTAACATTTAACAACTGTGTTTAAGAAGTAACAGCAAATGAGGAGGAAAACCAGAAGCCTGTCACGTATTTCAAGCACTGCAAACACACAAACAAACCCAACCCAGCATTATGTCCCAGTGGAAATGAAACTCTTAGTAATGATGCAAACTTTTGAGCAGCTTGCTCAGTATTTGGTATGGTTTGTTTCTGTTGTAAAAAAAGACTCTCAGTGCGTTTAGTGGCACGGTGGAATCCACGATTATTAAACAAATTTTTGCCCAGGATACCAATGCTGTTACTGCAACTTGGCAACTTTCTTTTCGAGCCCAGCACTTCCCAGGGAGCGCAGGCACAGGGACACGTGTTTTGTCAAGAGCTCCAGTTACGCAATAACACAACAGGAATGAGCTTAAATCACGGAAAAAAAAGCCCAGCAAACAAAACCCGAGGCTGCTGCTGACCTTACAGCCACAGCAGTTTCAGCACCAGCAGGCTGACTGGAACCAGTGAGGGATGCATGGCAAAAAAAGCGGGCTGGAAGCTCGCACAAAGCTGGGTGGAGCTGGGGGAATGAGCCTCTGCCAGGTTGGCTCTCGTCTTGGCAATGACCTCCCTCTCACTGACAGAGCGTTCCTGAAAGAATAGCACGTTTTTACAATCTCGGTGCTTTTCAAAGTAAGTGCTTTATGATTTCCACAAGGGATGCAGATATAAACAAATGTAAGACAAAATACAGCAGCCAGGTGGACGGCCTTGACCACACAGACAGACTCAGACTCTATCACACAGCTATAAAATACAAGCTAAAGACAAAAAACAACCTCTTTTCCCACCCTGCAGAGTCTCTTAATGGATTTCAGCAGTGAGCAGGCCACAAAGCTGTTTTTCTGAAATGGAAATGTTGTAGTTATTTCCTTCTCTAAATATACAAAGCAGGCAATAATGCTGAAAGGACCTCATCCATAAAGAAATTGAAATCAATATTGCAATACATGACATTCGTGAAGCCCTGATTTGGCTAAAAGCTCTTAATTTCCAGTATGGCATTTGTGCTGCTGGCAGGATGCTACCCAGCAGTGATTTATCAGCAAGGAAAATAGATATCTGAAGCTGGGCCCCTGTGTCCATACCTAGTTACCAAAATAAATTGCCTGATTTTCAAGCTTGCCAGGAACCAGAAGGTCCCAGGAGCACACATGTGATAGAGAACAATTACACAGCAGATCAAAGCTAAGCAGACTAACCACAGTCCCCCAAATTACAAGGGAAACTGAGCTTTTAGTGCCAGTTGGAACATATTTTATTTCTTTTTGATTTTCATTGCCAGGTCTCCAGTCTGTGATCCACTGAGAAAGCTGCTAACTCCAGAATCGCCTGTTGGTGACCAAATTTGACAAAGTGGAGACCAAATCAGGGATTTTTCTCCTGTCATTTTAGGTCAATTTTCTAAAGCTGTGCCAAATCATTTACATGCCCAAATATCTTCTAACCCAGGATAATGTAATGAATTTTAAATCACTGTCTCTGGACAGTTTAAGAGACCTTAAACTTATTTAGGTCAGGAAAAAAGCATAGCATTTTGATATTCATACATTATGTCTAAAGTTTCCTGCTTGATGCAGGCATAAAATTAAAGGTCTGTCTTCAGAATTAAAATTAGATGTCTGGCTGTCTGATATTTCCAGAGCTGCATGTTGTATTTTATAGGGCCAAGTGACCAGAAGTGAAATCTACCTTGGGCAGATGCTATTGACCCTAATTGGTGCCACTCAGGCAGAAAGAAATGGCCCCAAAACACCACAATAAATCAAGATATTACAAATAATTTATTCACAAGTAAAGCCTCAGGCTCCTGTGAACTACAAACATTCATGTTTCAAGACAAAAATGAGAAAAAAATGTGGCTAATAAATTCACTCCTGTTGAAAAATAAGTTTTTCTCTTTGGTTCAAACAAATCCAGTTGGAAATGACTTACTGAACACCTAGGAAACAAACCTCAAATGCTTCATCTTTATTGCACACTACCAGCTACATAAATGGGCCCAAATTCTAACCATGTTGGGATCAGCAGGTATCCAATGTCATTAGAGTCTATGCATGTTGCTAGAATAAAAATAAATTCAGTAATATTTACCCCTAATATTTAGAACCAAAAGGCAATTTAACCTCAGATTAAAAACCCCAGTGTTCTATGTTTATTCTAGAAAATACTAGAATAAAAATACATACTAGAAAAAAATACTTTTGCCAGTTTCAGCTACATCTGATATAGCATTGTTTTAACACAGTGTTAGAAGCACATGTGTAGCTTTTTAGAGCAAACTGTGCTAGTTAAATAGAGTCATGGAAGGTTATTCATAACAAAATTACACAGTAAATCCATTTCAGTAGAAGAGCAAAAAAAAAAACCAACCCAGAAAAACCCTCATTATGTCCCATTTTTGTTATATATTAAGCTTAGCTCTCCTCTTCCACTATAGTTTTTCATCATGACGTGTGACTGATTTTAGAAGGACCAGAAGTTAAAATGCCTGGTCTCAAATGCACCTACAGTAACTTAGAGTACCCAGGGCAAGTGCAGTGCCACTCATATTGCAAGAAGGTGGATTAGACCTGCAGATCCCGTATTACTGACTGCATCTGGCATGACTCGACTGTATTTTCAGCGTAATTTAGGGGTGAGGAGCATGCAAGGTTCATTCAGTGACAGATTTGCTCTGGTAGGAGAACGACCTAGAATTTTTACATGTAAATCCATGTCGTTATTACCATAAGCTTATGACTTTTTTGGGGGTGTTTCTCTTTAAATTTGCATATCTGTCTGCAGGGCTCAGGCACAGCCTCATCCATCTGCTTTCCCATTCCTTGCACACTGTTGACACTGTGAGGTTCCCAGCTCTCGCAGAAGAATGACTCATGTGGAAAAAAGTGTCCTTTTGGGGAGCTCCACTTTGTCAGGTCTGGTACAAGCCAGATTCTTCTGAGCATTCCGGCTCAAATATGAGGTCACCTTTGCTGAAAGACTTCAGCTCTCTAATTCTCTGCCAGCTCCTCAGGAAGGAAGCTGATGGTTTCTCCAGGGAGCCTCAGCCACAGCCTTTGGCTTCTCTCTAATTCCTGAACTTGCAACTTTTGTTTTGTTTAGGGACTCTGCTGACATCCCCTTTCATTACCTTCTTCAGAACAGTGTTCTTAAACTCATCAGAGCCCCAGTCCTTGTCCCCACAGACTGAGTGGGTCCAGCTGAGCCCCATCTGGAGACCCTTCTCCCTGCCCTGGGCCTGTCCCCTTTGGGCTGACTCTGTAACACCCATTTTCATCTCATTCAACTATTACAAAACCCTGAGGTCAAATCCTCCACCACAGGTCTGTGTTTCACCGATGCTCAGGTGATTACTCAGGAATGTTAGCATTTGCACATCACAGATGCTGGTGTGAGACTTGCAGGCTGCCAGCGAAAGTCCTCAAATCCATTTGGCACATCTTTTTCCTCCTAGAAATCTGTGCTGAACAATGTATTTAGAAAAATACACATTGAAACAACCACTTTGAATATAAAAGCTGATCTTGGAATTACCACTTGTTTTATTTTAATGAAGAACGGATTTTTAAACATGGTGAAAATAGGCATTCCCACTTTGTTTCGCGTATGTGCAGCCCCAGTATTTTTTGTCCAAGTATCTGTGGGCAAGGGTCAAATATTCTTGAAAATAATCTCTTATCTTAAGGTTCTTAATTTTTTCCCCCCAATTCTTATTCACTAGTATGCTGGATGGAGCTCTGAGCAACCTGGTGTCATGGAAGGTGCCCCTGCCCATTCCTGCAGGGGACTGGGACTGGATGATCTTTAAGGTCCCTTCCAACCCAGGCCATTCTGTGATTCTGTGAGTCTCTTTGTTGGACACAAATCCTTTCTCTGCTCTTGTGCCATCCAGTGTTTGTGCAAAAAAAAGAAAAAAAAAAAAATTGCCTTATGCATAAATTTCTGTGTTTCCAGAAAATCCAAATGCTTAAATTAATTCTCACAAATGAGCTGAAAAACATTTATATTGATTTTAATATTAACTTAAAGAGGCTCAAATCAAAACTCCAGTGCTTACTGAGGAATAATTTAAGAGACCACAATTTATAAAACCACCATCAGAAATACAGAAACATACTGACAAGAACCCCAGCAACCTCACAGTATAATATTTTGATACAATAAGACAGCAGAGAGAGATGGGTCAGATTTTCCATTTCTTGTGCACATAACTCATAATGATATTTTCTTCTTGGCAATGTTGCTTCACTGATATAGCCTGTAGCATATCAACAAGTGTACTTAAAGAAATCAGGATCAGTTAAGAAATGATTCACGAGCATGAGGAAGGGCTGCATTTGTAACAAACATTCAGCCATCTCTTCACGTTTGCTGTTCTCCCCTCCTGCTTACCAAGTAGCTTCTCTTTGAGTTTGCAGCATTCCCCGTGGAAATGGAAGCACGGGTCCAGTCACTAACCACACCTATTTATTTTTAAATACATATATGTGTGTCGGGTGACTAAGGCTTTTCTTTCCCAGTGAAACAAAGTGTTTTCCTACATGATGACTACCCTTGTATTTTTGCTTTCCCACTTTAAAGGTTCGTGGAGACAGCAAATCCTTATTTTTACTGTGCAGCATAGCAGGTGGAGTCACTTAGAGTGATGATGTAGTGCTGACCTCCCTTTGCTACCTCTCAGAGTAAGTATAAGGGTTTCCCTCCACTGGGATTTTAAAGAAAGATAACCACCATGACTTAATTATCCCCCTGTAAAAGCAGTGGAGAATAAGCTTGAAGTGTGAATTAATTTCTTACTCATCAGCAGGTGCGTAGAGCCTCTAAACCTTGCCGTGCCCAGTTGCTGCTGAGTGCGTTGCACAGGGGAGCCACAGAAACTCCTACACCCCTCGTGGGGGAGTCTCAACTCCCCGAGCATTTCCACGATGCCATCAGTGTCAGAGCTGAAGAGGAGGTGGCAGAAAAGCAGATCTGGATTTTTTTGTAACCAAACCAGTGAGGGGAGGCACGTCATAGACGGGGGTAAGAAGGGTGGCTGTGACTTGCTGAGAAGATCAGATCCTTGGAGTGTATTAAGCCTATGACACGGTAACACTTTATTTCAACAGCAGAAAGCACCCTCAAGTTATAATCTAATTAGAGACATTAAGATTCATTTGCATGTTATGGGGCATATTTTAGGGACAAGCTTCTTTGATCTTTAAAAAGCAGCCGATAAATGTTTGTCCTTTACCGTATCTAAATCAGGTAACCTGAAGTTAATATGGACTGAGTTTCAGTGTGCCAGAATTTACATAGGGATGATTAACATTTCAAATGGAACAGAGCAAACATTAAATGCAAGCATGTTATGTGTCTGTGACTGGCAGGAGGGTTGGCTTACTGCTGTCCTAGGAGATGAGTCCTAGGTGACTTTATCATCTTTCAGACAGGGTAGACAATATTTGGTTTTATTCAAGTACCCCAAAAATGGGTTATAAAAGGCATTGCATGCTGCATATAAATACACGAGGGAGAGGGAGATGGAGAGAGATTTTGCTCTCTAATGGAGACTATTTTACTGAAATATGATCATGGTTTTTTATTCAACTCTTTCCCTAGGTTAATACAATCAGGTAATTCTTCTAATCTGTATTCAGGACATTTGAGCCAGTAATAATTTAGGAATGAGAAAAAATATTCAGGTCTCACTTCACCTTTGCAGAGTCTGGAAATTGACTGCAGACTGTCGGCCCTAAACCTTCATGTTTTATCGGGGAACAAGCCACAATCATTCCTCTGGTTTAGTGCACATGTTTATGTGAGTGAGATTATTAAAGATCATATATAACAGGGCAGCCTGTTTGTGACTCTCTGTGAATCTCCAGTGAAAATAAGGGGGGGTGTGTGGCATGCAGCTCTCTCCTCCACAGCTGTATTTAGGAGGGGAGAAATTCCCCTTTTTTGATTTATCTTGCCGAACAGTTTTTCCCAGTGAGCTCTGCTTCTGTGTTGGCCAGTGCACTGGTATTTCTTCTTTTCTGTTTCTATACACCTCTCTTTTCCTCTGTACACCATCAGCAGTCTGGGCTTCTCACTCTTGACACCTAAGTTGTTTTCGTGTTAGCCATGTATTTTGGGACTGTGCTGTGTGCCTGCTTCTGGGGGCATTGGCTGTCACTGCATCTCCAGTCCACCCAACAGGCTTTTCATAGATGAGCCAGTTGCTGCAATAACGTAGAAACTGTGCTGTGCTGGAGATACAAGTGCTTTGGGGCGAGTATGGGCTCGGTCTCCCATGGAAAACCCATCCCTAGCTGTCATTCACTGCTGCTCGCATTTCGTGCTTGCATTCAGAGCACTGGGTGAGACAGTGCAGAATAGTGCCAGCATCTTTTCTCGTGCATGTTTACCTTCCTCAGAGAAGATTTAATAGATTCTTTGTGTGTTGAGAAAGGCTCTGTGCATAAGCACATAAGGGACATGGGTAGACAAACTACAAAAAGAGAGAGAAGGGAAAGATTATAGTAGAAAATATAAGTAAAGTAAAATCTGCTCATAGAATTTTCTTTAGCACTGTATTATCTATTCAGCATCTAAAGCCCAGTGTCACTTACAATTGCTCTGTAGGATTATCATGGTTGAGACTTTGATGTTCTGCTGCACCAGTGGCCTTCTCTATTTTTATCCATAAGCAACAAGTCTTTTGAGCCTCCCCAGCTTTTTTGTATTCCTATTGCTATTAATAATGATGGACAAATTAGATGGGCCATAACAACTGAAAGGCCAAATGTCTAGATCATGAAGAGGTGAAAACAAGGTCACTGCTGACCTTATATTTTTGAGGGGGAATCTACATATTTAGATTGAAAATGCTTTGAAAATGCATGGCTTTGAAAAAGTTTAGTTATTTATCTCAACTTCTTTCTGTAAACACAATAATAATTAATAATAACATTATAAAACCATTGCAAATATTAGGTGCTTTGGGAGCCTCCAAGGAACAGCTTTAAGTAAAGGCACAACACCATTATTAACTATGACAAATATTGACTGTAGCACTAAGTATGCATTCATACAAGCATTCATTCATTTTGTTTGCACCCAGAAAACATACTGGGACAAAGCCATGGGTCTCCATCCACCTTTTAACCTAAGTTTTACTCAGGTTAGCCCTAGGTAAAAAAACAAGGTAAGCTAAATTTTCTAATAATGCTAACTGAATGAGCCAAGAGAGGTTTCTTGGCTGTGCTGGCCTGATCGTTACAAAGGTGGCCAGAAAAGGAAAATAAATAGTTTTCATTCTTTAATGAAAAGTAAGGAGGGTCTGAAATAACTTTTGTGTTGTTTCTTTTTCTGCCGTACTTTTTACATCAGAAACGTACGTTCTTTTTACACTGCCAGACCAATGAAAAAAATTATAAGGTCTTAATAAAAGGTCTGGAACCAAGGGCAAAGGTTTTCAGTTGACATTATATTGAATATTTTTGCCAGATGAGGTGGTGGTTACCCCGTCCCTGGAAACATTCAAGGTCTGATGGAGTTGAAATCCCTGCTCTTTGCAGGGGGGTTGGACTAGATGACCTTTAAATGTCCCTTCCAACCCAAACTATTCTATGATAGCCTTGACTGTTCCAGACTTTATGCTGTGTAAGTTATCCAAGGGAGCTAAAAGAGTACCTGCCTCTGTCTAAGCGGCGATTCTCTTTGTAGCTAGTGGGTTTCATCAGCCTCAGCATTCCTGTCGCTGTGTGCTGCACTGTTTTCCCTCCTAGCTCCCGCAGGAGGAGGTCTGAGGCTCGCCCCTGGAGCACACGCTGCTCTCCCCAGCTGGAGCACTTTCCCTGTGGGAGCACTGCCAGCTGGGGTGGGGTAGAACAGCCCTCGGGCTTCCTGTTGTCCGCTTTCCCTTCACTGAACCGACTGAAAAAGCTGCCAGTGTGTGGTTCCATGTGGAGAACAGTATGTGTGACAAGTGTGGGGGTGATCCTGGGTGATTTGTAATAGTTTGGAAAAGGCTGTCACTCGTGTGGCGTGTTTGCGTTATGAGCAGGATAAATATTTCTCTCTGAGAGGTCTGTCTAGTTAGCAGAATTACGCATCTAGGCAGCAGCAAATTGTCTTTTTGTCTGAATACAAGAAGGGTCTTTGAAATACTGAGCCAGGCAGATAGGAAAAGGCACACCAGGGGGGAGCTGCAGCAGGCAGGTGCAATCAGGCTGGTTCCTGGGATGAGTGCTGGGGTCTCTAGAGCGTTATTCCAGCCAAAATAAATAAAGATTATTCATTATAATAATGTGTTGATCGGTACGTGTGTGCCTGCGTCACATTAGACATCCTCCAGTGCTGGCCTGAGTTTTGGGAGCCAAGCAGTGTGAGCCAATTGCACCTGTACAGTCAGGTGGAGCAGGAACGTGAGCTGGGGCCTGGGCCTTCCATGGCAGGACAATAAAAAATAATCTGCATCACTGTGTCCTGTCCCTGAGAACAAAGAAAGGTCTCCTCCTGAGAAAGGAGTGGATTATCAAGGGGAAAGGTAAGGGCCTGTGCAGAACTTTCGGGATAAGACTGGAAGAATGATGGGATTATACCTGGGGAGAAGTGCTTGGGTGTCCATAGCCCAGGAAAAGGCAGAGGGAGCAGAGCAGAGCTGCCTGTTACCATGACAATACACAACTGTATCTGTGTGAGGAACAAAAAGATTAGCAGTCATCCAGGAAAGATTCCCATCAAACCCCTACCTTTTCTGCAGCTTAATGAATGGAAATTTAACCTTTTATTTGAAAGATTGTCAACTCCTCGGAGTCTTGCTTTCCCATCCCACCAGCAACTAATACATCCTGTAGCAACTACAGATTTTTTGTATTACATTTTTCACATCCACCTGAAGGCATATTAGAATTCAATGGGAGCTGTAAGAATGATGTGAATGTGAGGGAGAACTTTTCCAGGAAAAAGAGTCTCTGTGCAGTTCAAAATTTTGCATTAGCACTCTAGTGAATCCTAAATAAATCTATATTTTTAGCCTTGATGCTACAATGTGGCTGGTCCATTAATTCATTATTGCCTCTCACATATGCAATCCTTTGCCTGAGTATGAAATGGTTGTAAAATACTGTCACCCTGAAGAGGTGATATTTTACCTCCACTTTGCATTGTTACAGTAACGATTCCTGGTTCAGGGCCCTGGTTAATAAAATTTAACAGCTTTTTCCACAGGAGCTGTTTTTGTGATCCTTCATCTACCTCTGCTCTCATGGGGTGAAGAGAATGATATATCCAAGACTGGCATGTTCTAAGGCCTCAAACTGTCTGCCAGATGCTTAATGAGAAATGTGAGCTTAGAGTCAAGCAAATGGTAGAAAAACCGGTGTGATGGGTTAAGCTTGATAAAGGGACCAATTAATTAAAAAAATCTGAAGGGAACAAATTACTCTCAAAGTATAATGTTTTAGTGGGTATTAATGCTCTATACTGTAAATTAATTGCTTATTCTCATGTAGCAAGTAGTTTTAATTTGTGTTTGTCCTGCACCCAGGTCTGTATGAACATTATGAAACAAGTAAAAGGATGAAAATGCACTGCTCTGGATGTACAGCCACACAGAAATGAGCAGGTTCATCTGAGTGCCTTTCTACAAATGCCTGGGACGTCCTGCTTGGAATATTCATGCTGAGCTATTAGTCATCTTCCCAAATATTCATTTAGATTTTGTTAGGCTCTTAGAGGAGATATAATCAAATATTTGTGAAGCCTGCACACAGCACTGCTGCTGGAACCGTGTTTTGGATTCTCTAACATGAGGGCAGAGCTCTGTGGGCTGCTGCTGTGCGCTCTCTAACAGGCTCTGCAAAGCCTTCTAATTTGAAACACAGCTATTATTTCCCCAAAGCCTGACACAGTGAGTGTTCACATCCTGATTTTCATTACTTTCGTTTTCGGGGACTGAAAGCCCTTGGACTCTGGGCTGCCGAAGTTTTCTTCTAATCAGACTTTTTGGGTTTTTTTGGTTTTTTTTTTTTCTTTTTTTAAAACTTTACTCAGCTACTGTTTGCATCAGAAGCAAAAGAAAGGCATAAGGATTGTACTTTTAAATCCATAGCATATCCAACTCTGGTTACTTTCTCTTCATACAGGACATTATTCCTAGGACACATTTGTTGATTACTCTCAGGAAGTTTCCTAGTAGTTTTAGAAAGACACTGTTTGGCTTCACTCACATTGGTTTTTTAAATCATAATGGGTATAGATAGCCTATTTCTTGAAGTGTAGACAAGGTTTTACTGTAATAAAGGTTGTAAATATATATTTTATTTCACAGTCCTCTGCTTGAACTGGATACAACAAAAGAATTACAACCTTACAGATTAGTATATATATTCTGTATAAAAACCTATAAAACTCCATGAATTGTCATAAGAAAGAAGTAATCATTCTGTTTCTCAAACATAAGAATCTTTAAGTACCAGTAGGAGGCCTGTAAACTACATCTAAGGGGCAATTTCCACAGTGTAAAAATTGGCAAATGCAAAATTTGCCTAGAGATGCTAATAATTTATGAGTTATGATCCACGTAACCTTCTGCAGCTGATTTCTCTACGGTAAAGTAAAGGCAGGTCTTTGTGCAACAATGGTAGTGATTGTCCAAAGCAGAAGTGGGCGTTATAAGCGTTTTCAAACACTACTGTGTGTCTTGGAAGTTCGAAACGTGTCAGCAGGAAAACCAGCATTGTGGGAAATTCAGAGTCCTGACGCAGTCAAACACAAAGTGGATCAATTAATTTTTGGTCTAAGAACTTAGTGTGCTTTTAAACACTGGAAAAGTTCAAGGTCGCTGGTGGGCCAGGAGTGTGAAACATGCCACGAAGCAGAACTGCCTCACAGTGTCGACAATGTCATTCAGACTCAGGTGCTTGACTTCTTGAATGCCCCTTGGAATCCCTTTTCTGGTGTCTAGAGGAAGGAAACCACAGGTCTCAGGGGGGTTTTTGTTCTCTTTCTAATGACATTCAGCAATGTCATCTCTGCTAGAGATCTCTAACACTCAGTTTATCTTATTGCAGCAGGGCAATAATGAAACCTGCTTGCAAAATGAATATTTAATTTTAAGATAGCTAAGTCACTTTTATCCAAAGCATTCAAATATGTCAAACACCACTGCTTTGTGAGCTGCACAAATGTGCCCCACTGCCTGGGGAATGGCTGGTGTCTGTTGTATTGCAACCCTGATTTAATGAGCTGTCCTTACAGTTCAAAATAGAAAATATACAAAGTAATCAGCTGGGATCCTGATTACCTTTGCCCATGTTATAATAAGACCTTTGTGATAAAACAAAAAGTTCTGAACAATGCTGTCTGCATCATCATCACAAGCCAAGATTAAAATAGATGTTCTGTTGTGTTTGGGAAAGTCTGGTGGCCTGATTTTCCAAAGTTCTGTGTGTCTGAAAGCAACCTTGGCATTCAAGGTGCAAATGATAGAGAGAGAAAAGAACTATTTACTTGTAAAGAGTAGTCAAATTGGAAAAAGTTAGAAATCGACTTTTACAAAATGAGTCCACGGTCAATAACAACTTTAGCATTAGGGAGACTAAATTTGCTGGCATATATGGAATGAGTGATTTAATCTATCGCTGAACAACTGCCAGTGCTGGGGTGGAATGCAGCAGATGTTTTTCATGGAAACTTTAAACATATTTTTCCAATAGAAAATGAGGCATAATATTGTCTCTAGGAAGAGTAGGAAATCCTTCATTGGGTCCAGTAACTACTGTCTTGCTCCTAGTGAAATCCTCTACACCCTTTTTTCTCATTTCAATTTTAATCCCTTTTCTGCTAAAGAACCAATATGCTTAGGAATAAAGTGAAATTATCATAGTAAGCAAAAGGAACTAATTCTGCACAGAAGCAACAGAATTGACTTGTCTGAGGTGAGTAAGCTTGTGTACTAAGCAAAGCCTACATATTTAGACCTTGTTACTCATCTCAGCTGCCACATAGATGGGAGAATAAACTCTTGAAAAAGCTGCTCTACAACGGCAGCACTAGGTATTAGAGGCAATATAGGTAATTATTAAATGGAAATGGTGACCTCTGATGTGGCTGTTCTCATCACTTCTGCAGAGCATGCCTTTGGTGTATGCACAAGATGGGCTGTGTCCCTGGGGCTGTGCAATGCCAACCCAAATCCTCCAAAATATTCAGTTTTTAACCTAGAAATGCCTATGCTAAGATGCACAACAAGAGAATACAAAGGCTCTTGACCCATAAAGGTCTTGTTTTACTTGAAGTTTCCATGGATTTGACAAGGGAAAAAATATTTAGCACCATGCAAAGAAAACTTTCCACAGATATGTGTGGGCACAGGGAGTCCACAGAAATATTTTCAGGAGTAAGTTTTAAGTTAACATTGATATTGTATGATTGCAAGAAACAGAAGAATGACAAACAACAGTCCATTAATCCTGTTGGTAATCTTGCCAATTTACTTGAATAAGTATCTATTCAGGTTTTTGTATTTTAAGTTAAATACATTCATGAGTTGGTATGGATCACCCCATAGTTCATGCTATGGAGATTTAAGGGCAGTGTGCTTCATTAGTTATAAAGAGAGAGAGAGAGGAACCATAAGCCAGTCCACAGCCCCCACAGTGTTGTTCACTGTGGAGCTATTCCAGCTCATTTAAAATGGCTCAGTGATGAGGTTTTCATTACTTCCTCTGGGAGATTATTCTACAGAATTGCAGATCTCAGAAATGGGAAGTGTAAATATTCCCTCAGTTAATTTAATTAAGCTCCTCTCCGTTCCTGCCCTCTCACCACCTTGTAATTTCTCTCTTTTCTTACTTAGCATATTCCTCTAAAACTCTGTGCTTGAATGGCTGCTAATCTGACTGGGGATTGGGAGTAATCCTTCTTTCTCTGGTTTCCCCATGCTGGATCCACTGCTTGACTGGTGCTTGGAAGGAAGGGAGGAAGTCAGGCAGGGCCTGGGGAGGCCAGAGGAGCATGCACGGAGGGGCTGGCTCAGCCTGCACCACCCACCGATGGATGTGGTGGGGTTTTGCATGGCTTCTTTCACCATGCTGAGCTCTCCAGTAGCTTGCCTGACTTTATCCCTGTAACACTCTTGTAAGGAAGCAAAATAACCCCATTTTAAGGTAATGGAAGTGGCATAAGCTGTTAAGCAAGTGATAATGTGTCTCCACCACACCGTGCAGTACCAAGCTGAGATGCTCGAGATGCTTCTCTCGGATCAGGTGGGGTGCCCGAAGCAGCATCTGCTGGTGTGCTCTGCACAGAATAATTTGCCCTGTAAAGAAGCTAACTTGGGTCTGTTTCCACTGCACTAAGGAGTGTAAGCATGGTGTTTGTGACAGATGTTAAATGAGCTCAGCTCTTGTTAGGCAGCTAAGAAAGGAAAGACTAAGGGGGTCTGGTGGAGTCCTGGTGAGAAAGCTGCTGACTGGCATGAAAATCACAAAAGATGATAGTGATGCAGGACCTTTCTTGTCAAAAGCCTGGGATAATGTCACCTTAGCTCTGTAAACTTAGAATAGAAGCCGGTGACTATTAAAGCTAAAGTTTACATAGCAATAATGTCTGCTTCTGTTGCTTGGCTACTTATTAGGCTGGTAATTTTCCACTTTTTTTGTATTCGATAGGCTACAATCTCCTGCTTTGTAATAACTGAAGTCAGATCACCTCCTTGATCCAGTAGAGCTATTGAAATTTTCCTCCACTGAAAGTCAGTCATCATATTCAAGAGGGAACTAGAGCTTATGTGCTCTGTCCACATATGAACAGGAATGGATAGAAACTTACAGGAATATATGAAAGGATTCAACCTTCTCTCTCTCTCTCTCTCTGCGTAGTCAGAGCAGTCAAGACAAATAGATGTCCAATATCTTTTGTCCTAAATACCTTTCTTCTTCTTAATTTTTTAAAAATTTTTAAATTTTTTTTTAATAAATGCTTTTTTGCACTTCCTGACTTCCTGTTTATGGCTGACATCCAGTTCAGAGTATCAGTAGATCTGGTGGTTTGAAATAAGAATGATTTGCTTTATTAAAAAAAAAAAAACAATCAGTCAAATGATGGAGGTTGCTATAGCTAAGTCAGCAGAGTTACATCCATGTTAAGCAATTATAAATGAAAGAACCAAACTCTAAGTAGTCTGTAGGATTTGACCTTTAATGCACAGCTATTAATACTTCAACTCCACTCTTTGTACTTCTCCTCAGATCTCCACTCATGCCCGTTGTCTCCAGTTCCTTTTTCTACTTGGCACTAGCATGTTCAAAACTTAATGTCTGCCCAATGACCTTCTCTATCCAAATGGGTTTTTTCCCTTTTTGCCCTCTATTTATTACATTTCTCTTAAATTTACTAAATGTCAGAAGCTTGTCAAACATTCTCCTTTCAGTTCTTTACTACCCTCAGACCTCTTCCCCTCTGTCTTTAAAATCCTACTGTTCTTCTCTGCCTGTCTCCTGCTGGCACTGCTCCGTGTACTCAGTAACTTAGGGGAGGCAGTTCTGCTTCTTCAAGTTCAGTAAATGGATCAGCTCAGCATGGGAGATCAGGAGAATAGCATGGAAGTGGCAGAGAGATGCTTTTAAAATTGCCCAGTAAGAAGTGGATGAGTGAACATCTAATGGTGAGGTAAGAGGGTAAAGAAAGGTGGCAAATCTCTCCTGGATTTGCTTTATGATGTTAAGAATACATTCCTGTGACATGCAGTGTACAATATTTTCCTATAAACTACATCTCATCTTCAGCATTTTACCCTTCATGCCTGCAAGGCATGTTTTTTTAAATTGGGCTTGTGACCTTTCTGATTCATGAAATATAAAAATAGAAAGTTCTTACGAAATTATTATTTTTTTTTAATCTGATAGTGTTGAATTTTGTGAGTGTATTATTAGTATAAAGACTTTTCTTGGGGGGTTACAAGTAGTGTTTACTCTGACATTTAGTGAAGGGCTGTTCTGTTCTCATGACTGCATTTGCTCCAAAATGCTAAGTAACCACAGAAATTTAAAAAAAATTACAACTGCCAACATTTTAAGTATATTTTTATATTTTGGTTTTGCTGTGATGCTCACCCTTTCAGTAAGTGTTTTGATTTTTTTTAAATGTTTAGGTCATCTTTGAAAAGAACACAGCTTTGCAAAGAATGACCTTTACCAAGTTTGTAGGAAATGGCATTTTGCTCTCAAGTGAGGTGAGATTCATGTGGGAAAGGCTGCTGCTCTGCAGTCCTGAAAGCAGTCACTCGCTTCTTTCTTCCTCTGCAGGATAAGCAGACGCTTTCTGCAGGCCTAGGAGGAAGTGTGGCAACCCACTTTTGGTCAAGAATCCTCTTGGGCCCCCAGTCAGGCCTTTTCAGAGACATATTGCACTCTAAAGTAGTGGTATCAGCCAAAATGCTCTTGTGTTCTCGCAGAGGTTGCAATATTGACCTCATCAATATTGACCTCATCAACTTCCCTGCACTATGTTTGGAAGGTATAGATCCAAAAGTAAGAATTACAGAAGTTCCCCAGAGGGCCCAGATTCATTCTAACCTGATCAAATCTATCTTGAAGAGTAAAGGGGTGCAGCCTCAGCGAGCCATTGCCTATCCTATATTCTAAAACTTTGGCAGAAAATCTCTGTCCAAAATGCTGATAAGATTGAATAGAAATTTCAAAGAAGAAATTGCTATAAGCCTTCTAAAATGTTTGCCAATAGGCTTTTTTTTAAGAAAAAAAAAAAGATTAGGTCTTAAAGATGTTCATCTTAATTTGAACATTTAATGTCAGTGCCATGAGAAAAAGCTCAAGTATTGTTAAAGTGTGGATAGAAAATCATGTGACTAGTGTAATATTAGTTACACATCTCTTATCAGCATGGGTGTGAATGGATCAATTGTTTGGCAACAGCATATTTCACTCATTTATAGAGAGATATACATATAGAACAGTTATTTATAAGGGGATACAGCACTACAAAAATATGGTCTGATTTCTGTCGCAAAGTTGTTTTTAAATCTCCAGATTACTTCTAATGTAATCTTTTGTGTAATCTCTTTTGTGTTTCCTGTATTTAGTCAGCAGTAACCCCCTGATCTTTTACATGTTTAACACACGTTTAAATTTTGACAATATGAGAATTCCTGCTAGCTTTGATAGGACTAGTCATTGGGTATGAGCATGTGTAAAAGTCTCAGTCAGAGCTGATGCCAAGTCCTTTGCTGTCCAACTCTTGGCCAGAGAATGACCCCAGGCTGAATGGGAATACTAGGAAATAAAAAAGAGAAGTACATAGACGCTGTTACTATTCTCCTGAGTCATACAGACTTTAAAAATATTTTAAAAGCTGTACACTTCAAAATTAAAGAGTACATTAAAACCTTCAAATTATTTGTTTTAATAGATCATGTGTAAATATACACCTCTAACTTTGTTTTTCTATCTTTATTGAAAAGTGTTGTTCTTTAAGTGAAAGTCATTTTTGTGGTTAACCTTAGAGGAGAATATCTGTTTATTAACTAACAGAAAAACTGTAGTGCTTGATGGCAGCAGGAGCAGCATCATATTTCAGTTTGAACAGCTGCTATCTCCACGGCCAGACCTGGCAATCCTTTCTGAATTTACACACAGAATAGGCCCAGACAAGAAGATGTGATTCAGCAGCTTCCCTAGAAAGACTTTTTATGCCCTGTACTGCAGCCACACCTATGTGGCTACCCGTGAGTCAGCAGAGCAGAAATTAAATTTTCAATGAGTCCAGTGAATTCAGCAAGCAAATAGAACTCATCATTTTCTGGTAATTCAGCTCCCCGTTGTGTCACTGACCTTGGGCAAGTTATTCAGCTTTCCAATGTTTCATCTTCTATGTTAAATGGATTTAACAAGACCTCATCATCACACAGTATTCTGTAGACCTCAGTGGAAGTGCAGCCACAGAAATGGGGGGAGAATTTAGCACGCAGCCCTGCCACAGTATTCGGGGGTTCTCAGATGACTTTTGACCAAAATGAAATATAAATTATGCAAGGACCTGCTAACATTTAATTAAGTGAAGCCTCTTGCTATTTTGAGAACAATTTCTTAACAAGCAGAATTAGCAGAAATATTCTGCTGGTGGAAGCCAATAGCTTCTCCGGGCAGAGCTGGTCTCTTCCCATCCCTATAAGGCTGTAGACTCTTTCTGTGTTTTGTGAATCATTTATCTCCTGATTTCTCATATTTTGGGTGCAATTTTCCCTTTGCTTAGCACTGAAGAAGCTGTGCCTCTAACAGGGTAAGATGATGGCTGTTATTTTTTGTACACCCATGAGCTGAATTGCTTAGTAGTTTAAGCCACTTTGCAACTGTACAAACACACAGCGAGCAGTAGGAATGCACTTATGTCCCCAAGGACCTAATCTGGCTTGCAAAACTTCCACTAGTGGCACAGATGTGCAAAAAGCAAGAATCCATCTTCACTCTCTGTTTGCATTTGCAGAATGTGGATTTAGCTAGAAAATAATATATTAACATTTATACATCGATTTGTATTCATGTTCTCAAGGCATTTTATTTACATTGAGTGGTAAGAATCATATCAGTTTATATTTCATATTTGGAAACTGTGCCAAAAAGTGACAAAGTATTTCCTTCAAAATCATCCAGCAAGCCAGTCTTGGAGAGAAATGTGCCTGTTCCACTAGACCGTGCTTGTGTATATCTTCTTATTTATGAACAGCTGTGACTATTAGAATCTATTATTTATATTTCCACTAAGCTTATTTTTTCCCCTTGCAGTAGACACTCTACAAAGGAGAATTGTTGTCATTTTTCTGCAGGTACTGTGATTCAGTGGGGCATTATGGGCAGTAATGAAGGAGCACTGCAGATCCTGTTCAGCAAGGATCTTTGTAAAGCCATTTCAAACGTGTTACTTAAAACCAATGTAGCACTTAAAAAAGGAATTAAAAGTGCGTGGGCTGTGGACTTTCAGTGATGAAGTAACTCAGAAAAAGTTGGTTCTGCCTGCATCACTGACCCCACACCATCAAGCATTTCCAAGCAGTGTCAGTGTTTATCCTCACTGCCAGCCGTTCCATTTACATGCACGCGCTGTACTAACAGCGCACACACTGAGGGCTGCTTGCAGCCAAGAGGGAGAATTTGTCACCTGTCCACACTAGTGGCCTGAGGTTTACACTGGTTACAAGCAAATTTCAAAAAGCCCAGAGGATTGGCTTCAGGCCCGGAATTTCAAATCATCAGAGTTTGGCACCTCACTAAAGAAAACAGTAATAAAATGCCAGAAGTGATCACTGGCAAGCTACAGAGCTGTCTAGCACAGAAGAGGTGTGTGTAAGGCACTAGGGCTGCCTGCCCTGTGATCAGTGGTGGAGCTGTGCTTTAGGAGGTTGTGGCTCCGGGGAGATGGTAAAACAGGTTGTGTGAAGGATAAGTGCTTAAACTAACTAGCACTGACTGAAGACGCAGACATCTGTTTTCAATTTGCATGGAGCTGCTAATTTTTAAAGGACGAATTAGCATATATCTAATTTTAACTAGGGAGTTGTAATTGATATTTTCAGAAAATGTGGTGGTCGCTGCAGGCCTTGGAGAGCAGTAACCAAATTCCAGTCACCTGGAGAAACAAACCCCTTTGGCCAGCAATAGTAGGTGAGACAAAGGAACCATCACTCATTTTGTTCAGTAAGAAAAAACTTTGAAACCCAGCCCCCCTTTCCTCCCTCTCTCAGAAAACAACTTGATTTGCTCTCGGAGAATGCAGCATTCTGGTTTTTCCCCTGAGCAGCAACAGATGGATTTCAAAGAAATCTCCACTGTTACAACAGTAGTTAATTCCCTCAGTTGTTTCCTCCCCTTCAGAAAATCAGTAGCTGATTTAATCCAAAGCAGTTTCTCTTTCATGGTCTTTTACAGCTCTAGAATGGATATCCTGTTTCCTGAACTCCTCAGCTTTACCTTCCAGTTTTCCCGGCCTCAGGGGTCCTGTATCTCACTGTAGCCACCTCCCAGCCACCTTAGAGCATCCGTCACACACCGAGGGCTGGGGAACTGCTGCTCTGGTCTCCAGTGGCTCTGGAGGAGGTTTGGAACAGAGTGCTTCCTTGTGGTGTTGAAACATGAAAAAGCAGAAGTGTAGTGTATTATCCACCCCTGATGAACACTTGGAATACCTTCCTCAGGCTCTGGCAACATGCCTCTAGCTTGTCATGCCAGTAAGACGTTTTTAAAGTGAATTGGAATTGAAACACATAACTCAGTTCCCAGAGAGGATGGTTTAGTCTTTTAAGCATCACATTTAAAATATCCAAATGCTTTCAGTCTTGTGAGATCCACTGAGCCTTTCACTATTCTGGAATACAGATAGTGAACCTCTTACAATTTACTCACCAGGTTTTCTTTTCAGATGAGACCTTGGAAACCAAGTAATGCACCTCGTACTAATTTTGGGGTAGAGATATCTCCTGTTTGGGTATATACAGAAGGAACTTAAAAAAATTGTAATCATCATTTTCTCTGGTCGTTTCTATGTTGTTTAGTGGATCACACCATGCAGTGATAGTCACTTTTTAGTGGCATAGATTAGCAAACTGAACCTTGGTCACTCCAGACACAGCTTCAGTTTTCCACCAGCTACATGTCCTCTGACAGCTCTTTGTGTTGGCTGAGCTTGTCCCTATCAGCAATTGCTTTAAAGCGGTTAGGCAGGCTGTGTGTATCATTTGTAAAGTAATTTGCAATTCTTTGGAATGAAAACTGCAATATAATGTAGTATCATGAGCCAGACACTCTACCTGCTTCTATTAACCCAAGACCTGTTCCAGACAAGGATGTGGTGGGTTAAATATACTCCTATGACATCCTCTGACCTGCTCTTCAAAATGGACTTTTTGTAAGTTCATGATAACTGAATTCATCCTGGTTCATAGGATTTTTTTATTTGTGAAGTTTTGCATTCCAAAGCTTCAGTCAACGAAGTGGAGCAGCCCCTTCCCCCACAGATGACTCTCTTAATCCTGTGGGATAAGCAAGGGTGGTACTTCCAAAAGGACGCTAGATTCTCATATCTGGCTGACATCAGACAGATTCCAGGCTCTATTCCCATGCCACAACATCTCCATTCATCACACTCTTGTTTGGCTGTAAGGGAATAAAGATGGCTTAGAAGTCCTGATGGGAGGAAATATGTGACTTAAGTTTTGATTTAATGGCCAGATTGTGACTTTTTTTGATAAGGAACATGGGAAGGAAAATTTTTAGAGATGCCCTGAAGTCCTTGCAGAGAGAGGCCAAGGCCAGAGCTGTGTCACAAGCTCTGAGAAGCCAGGGCCTCCTTCTCTGCCTGCCGGGTATCCCGGAGACTTGCTGGAAGGCAGAACACCTACTGCATCTTCCCACCTCCTGGCAGTGCTCTTTCTTTAGAGCTGGGTGAGTTAGCTGAGGGTGTTTTTCCTCGATGTATTGCTGACATGGCATCCCTTCCCTTGCGTAGTCTGGTTACCAAGACTTGCTGTACTCTTTCCACGCTTTCTCCCTGGAGGATGAATCATAGATCACAGGGGCTGATGGGGAGGAGGAAGAAGAGCTGCAGAGAGATATCTGATATTCTGGCAGAACAGCAGCGAAGGTTCTCGTGGGGATCTCTGTGTACTGACCTTGGACAAAATATCTGTATTCCATTTTTAAACAAAAAACCTCCAAACCAAACAAAAGAAAACCCCAGCAACAAAAAAAATGCAGTTTGGCAATTTGGTTTTGCTTTCACCTCCTACCTTTACCTATGCTTTCCTCCTTCTCTTCATAATCCTAAATATCATGACCTCCTTTGTTAGATTTTATTCTTACGATGTATTATCTGCAATCTATAGATAGAAATTAATAATGTCAAAATCTAACCAGACTGGTAATGGAAGATGTAATCCACTACATAACACTGCTGTAGGAATGTCAGCTGTGCTTTCTTAGGAGCAGCCTGGAATTCTCTGTAATTGTTTATTTTCAAAAGAGTAAAATTCATCTTCTGTTGTATTTTCTATGTTTTCTTTTCCTCCAACTTCTTACATTATGCCTATATGTGTAGAAAGCACAATTTTTTTTCTTCTTTATATGTTCGGCACATCAGTTAGGTGAGCGACAGAAAAACAATTTTCAGTATCTTGATTTTAATGTATGTGTGTTTGTCACAAAGAAACTTAAATGGCTACTTAAGCTTCCATGACATCTGGATTTTGCAATTGGCAATGCTTTTATCTTTGGCTGCCTGACTTCACAGCTGAGTGACAACGAAAATGCATTTAAACAAAAAGAATGAGGAAAAAAATCTGATATAAACTTCTCGTTGTTGTTGTGTCAGACAAACAAGCACGGTAGTTATACAACAGCCTCAGAGTACACTGAATGAATCCTCTGAAACCAAAGCTCCAAAAGGTTTTGGGATTATTTTTAAACTGCCTGCCAAGACCCCGAAATATGATAATTAATGAACTTTAGCATATACGACAAAATTCCTAATTGAAGTAGAAGGGGTGCAGGGAGCATTAATGAAATGAAACTGAGTTTTTGAAATATGAGTTTTGAACCCTTCAATTTTGTCTTTAATTACTAATTTTAGGGGATAGCCTTGAGAAGTTCAGTGACATTCATGGTAAAGTCGGAGGTGTGGAGAACCGTGGAGAGAGAAAACATCCCCTGGAGAGAGTTTTCAATGAAGTTGCCAATCTTGCAAGTCTTTTCTGTGTTTTTTGCAGACTCAGGCCCTAGAAAAAAGAGATGGTAAAAAGCATGAGGAGATGAAACAGCTTGGGTGTACTTCACACAGGGAGTAAGCAGGAGAGGCAGGAATGGGATACAGCTGTTCTGATGCCTGAGCCCAAGGCACAGCCCTTCAGGCCTCACTGACTCTTAGCCTTCAGCATTCCCATCCAGATTTACAATGGAAATGTGATTGCAACAGTGATTAAAACCAAATTATTTTGGGCGAGTTAGAAAAAGACTAATCCCAGAAGGAAATGATAAAGAGTAGTTATTGAATGAATGTGGCTGGGATTTTCTCTTTTCCTTTCCTTTTTCCTTTCCTCTTTCCTTTCTCCTTTCCTTTCCTTTCCTTTCCTTTCCTTTCCTTCCCTTCCCTTTCCCCCCACTACTGATAAGACAAAAGAAATTACTCACCTTCTACAAACCTTTATTTGTCTGCTGAAATTGTTGCTTATACTGATTTTGCACACCCATGGACAGCCTACACAAAAATTATGCCACCAAACCAAATCACCAACGTTTTTAGATTTTTCTCATGTATGGAGAGTGCTCCAGGAGGATGGTGAAGGAGGGAATTCAGGGCCCAGTGATGCTGTGGATTCTCCATCCTTTGGGGCCTGCACAATTTCCCTGCTCCCTGACTCACTTTCAAAGCTGATCCTGCTTTGAGTGGGAGGTGGGAGCAGAGGAATTCCAGAGGTCCCCTCCAACATGTGCTGTCCAGCAGTTTTCCTCTGTGGAACTGGGGCTGCTGTGTTCATCCTGGCTCTGGATTCAGCTCCTCCTGAGGGAAACTGAATCCCTCACACAGCATTTCATATTCATGGGAGCAGAACTCGCTGTGCATTTATGTTTGAGTCAGGAAGCTGAAAAGTAAGTTTGAAAAAAAAAAAAAATCACAGTTTCAGCTTCCCTTTTCCCTTTTACCTATTTGCTTAAATAAAACCTGAAGAAAAAAATGACCTTTACTGCTGTTTTTCATTTGCTTTCAATTAGAAAATGCAATCCTTCTGGCCTGTAAAATTTGCTAATATTAAAAAGGATTCTAGGCATAGTCCCTTAACTGGAGAAAAAATATTACAGTTTTTAAACTAGTCTGGAGGAAAAAAAATCTTTTCTAGTACCTCATAGCATTTTAGAAATCCTTAAGACCAGAAGGATGATTTCTCTCAGAATCAGTGTATATATTAAAGATGAGAAAAATGCAAATATTTTGTTGCATGTTCTACTAACTGATCCAGGCTGAAAGTTAAAAATGCTAGTTCTCTCTGAGAATATATACTTTAAATTATACTTGAAATCATAAGTTTTCTCTTATCAGGATTAAGGATTTTCAGGTTCCTTCAGATTATTTTAGAGAATCGGAAAACATGGGAGTGAAAAGAAAACCAAAAATGCAGTGGTGCACTAGTAGCCATATTCCTCGACAAAGAAGCAAATGCTGCTACTTAGAAAAAGTTGAAAAGAAAGGCAGAAAACAAGCCTGATTCTTTGTCATCCTTTGCCTGCCATCACGTTTTCTCCAGCGAGAGGCTTGAATCCTCAACGAGGATGCAATTACCGGTGGCATTTGTACTCTCCTGGTGCCTGGAGGTCTCAGCCAAGGACGGGGCCCTGTTGTGTGTGTGCTGTCCAAACACATTGAAGGGCTCATTGTCAAACCCCTCCAAAGCAGCAGCCGAGCAGAATCTGGGAGGCAGCTGAGGAGCAGACGAGGGGTGGTGCGCGGTCGGAGGGAGGTGATTATGATCACAGCTGAAGCAGCAGTCAGTGCAGCCACAGACTAATCGTTGCTGAAGGGCTTTTTGGCATTTAATCCATGCAGCCAACGCTGGCTTATGTAGCCGCCAGCGCTGCAGTAAGTGAGCATCTTTAATATGTTTATCTTCTCTCTCCCTGCCTGGGACAGGAAAGCATTAGCCTCGTTTAGTGCAGAGTTCACATACTTCGCTCAGTTGGGGCGCTCTGTCCTTGCAGGAGCCCCCCGGGCACATTCCCTTCTTCTTCCCTCTGTCCCGGCCACACTGGGGCTGTCCCGAGCTTCCAGCAGCACGACCCCAGATCCTGAAGCGTTCCAGGCCCTGATCTCCCAACCCCAGCAGCACCTTTCCCCCAGGGTGAGGAGGAGACCCGACTGGGATGTTGGCCCTGGGAGCTGCACTCTCTGGGGCAGCTGGAGCCCCAGCAGCTGAGCCCACGGCTGCTCAGCTGGGGTACCCCCTCTCCTTGCACACCGTCGCAGGCATGTGGTGTTCAGGGAGCAAAGGCCATGGTAAAACATTATGACTTCCTAGATCTCCCCCTTCCCTTGTTCTATCTCAGGCTGCATTTGAGAAAATTAACTGTATAAGTACTTTCATATCAACAGCTCCAAGTTTTGAGCTTTTTTCATTGTTTTGGGGGTTATTCGGGGGGTTTTCTTGGGGGTTTTTGTCTGTTTTTTTTTAAATAACTGGTAAAAACCCTACAAATCTTGATAAACCAAGCCAAATTTGCAAGAATAGGTAAAACATGAACCCAGCACCTCCTCAAGGTCTCCAAGGATTTCCAGTGCTCGCTGTTTTGAAACACAACCCTGGGAAAATCTTGTGAATATCTACTAGATAGGGACTCATCTGCTGAAATACTCTTCAGTTTAATTTTTCCTGCCTCCTTTCAATTTTAATAACTGATTATCTTCCCAAATATACAATGCAGATTAATTGACTCTGTGTTTTAACTACAAAAACCAGAGGCGTAATCAATAACCTTTATCCAATTTATTAGGCATGCATGGCATTTAGGCAATTAGAAAGCAAAACATAAGGATCAAAAGAGCAGAATAGTATATTTTTAACAGTAAAAGGGACTCTGTTTTCTTTCCCAAGTGAAGTGGTATTAAAATAGCTTAAAAGAGGTAAAAATAGAAAGTTTGGCAGATGCATTTTGCCCTTTGTGCATTGTGGAATCCCTGTGCTTTTGAGGCCTTAAAAAAATTTACTGTTATAATTTAAGGCTCTTATTCCACACTGAATAGGAAAACAAACACCAAAACAATTTGGAAAACTTCATGCTAATAAATAAGACAAAGAATTCTTGCTCCTTCAGTTTGCGGTCATACTGAAAGTCCTGTTGTTCTCATTTGGGTATTTTTGTCTTTTCCCCAAACTCCTAGCTGTGCACTTCAAACTATTTTAACATCCATTTTACACGTGGAACGTCTTCTACTGCCATGGGTTCCTCATGGATAGTGTTTTTTCCATTTACCCATTGCTAGCATTTGCCACAGACAAGTGGAACATCCCCAGCTGTCGCTGCTGCAGGTGAGCTGATTGTTGTGCTGCTCTGCCAGCTCCCTGTGCCACTCAGCCGCCCATGCCTGATGCTGGTCAGTGAAATACCACTAAGTAACAAAATAAACTGTGCCCCTTAGCTGGGCCTCCCTGTTTTTTCCCATCTCGTGTTCCCACGGCCCTCTCCCTCGTAGCCCACTGTACAGTGAGCCATTGTGTGCAAAATAGAGCAGTCTGGTTATGTAAACCCACGTGTGGCTGTCACCAGCTTTGTCACTGGTGTGTAGCCCCTCCGAGGCTTTTCATTGGGCTTAATGCAAACGTAGTGAGCTCTTGCTTCCCAGGAAAACCAGAGATTTCACCCAGTTGTTCATGTCCAACACTTTGGCCGGTGACACTGACCCTCAGCAAACAGCTCTGGGAAGCTGCTGTTGCTCCCTGTGGTTTTGTGAGTTCCACATTGGCTGGATTCCTATGATATAACAAAATTGAGTGAAAATAACAAGTATTTGACTGGAGAGGCATCAAACTGCAGTCTGTTTTCACTTTCTACACTCTGTTTGACAAATTGGGAGTTTTGTTTGGACTTGCTCAAAGCCAGAGCAGTAAAGAACACCTCTGCTTGTTGCTCCTGCTTCTGTTTGCCAGGGAGGAAATATCCCTAATGCCCAACATTTGTGTGTGCCAGCCCTCACGTTGGCCCTGAGCACTTTGGCAGAGGTACTACCATGTCTGTCATATTTCTGCAAACACAGAGCCTTCAAAAGTCTCTGCATATTTGGCTTTATTCAGATTTTCTTCCTTCATGGAGGTGGGGTAACCTAGGTTTGCCTGTTTCACCTCACTGCACTTTGCACTCAAAATACAAGGTAAAGGTAGTAGGTCAGAGCAACTCCTCCCTCACAACCATGCAAACACACACATTTGCATTTATTGAGCAAGATGTAATGCCAGGATATCATCCAGACTGCTAAAAGCAGGTAAACAAGCAGTGCAAACAGAAGTGCAGCCCTAGGTTGGCTCGATAGCCTGATACCTCTCTAATTGCCCTGTGTCTGTTAGCCAGAATGACTGAGGGGCTCGGCAGCCTTTAAAACTGGAGGTTTGGGATCTCTGCTAACCCTACCCAGAGACTGTCCAATCTGAAAGACTTTCTTCCTCCTGGAATATCTTTGGAGTCTGAATTTCTGCTGTGAATATGGCTATTCCTGACAGCTCCCTGGTGAAGCCTTAGCAGCCCTCTGGGCACTGAGCAGCGATTTCCACCCTGCTGTAATCATTCGGGCAGATGAGGGTTGTTACTGAGGAGCCTGGGAGTGTGAAAGCTGAAAAGCTTGAGCTCCTTTCTCTTTTAGCTTGCTGAACCCAAGGCTGCTTCCTGTCCCCACCTGGGCAGAGCCTTTTATCTGGTTTTTTGGTACGTGCAGGGGAAGCAGCCCGGGCACCGGTGGCACAGGATCACTGCAAGGACTGGGACTGCGGCTGTGCTGCAACTTCTTTACAAAGAAAACATGTGACATGAGACATCCTTGTGACAGGCTGAAGCCTGGCGTGAGCTTTAGGGGTGTACAGCCCTGTATAATTTAAAACCTTTAACGTTTTCAGATGTTTTGAAAGACTATGTTCTGCTTCTCCAGGTCTTTTTTTTTTTTTCCTACTTCTGTCACATTGCCACGGGTGGTCAAATGTAATTGTATAACTACTGACTCATTTCTGTCAGGTTATGCTTTAATGTCTCCATTTTTCAGTGCTATTCTGGAAGTAAAATGTTATCTACTAGTTCAGAAGAAAAAAATCCCCAAGATTTGCAGGTGAATGATGGATTGACTTTCCAGTTCTTGACTTAGAAGTGCAAATGACTTTTAATTAAGTTTAAATACATTTTTTTGTCTTCTGTTTTTCATTCACTCTTTCCAGAATCGAGCAGTTGCCCATGCCATGTCCCCTGTCATTTTTTGTTTCTGCTGTTTACAAGGCTACAGCTTTGAGGGCTGGGTGTACTGCAAATGTCTTAGGCATTACAGAGAGCAAAAAATGGCCTGGTGGGCATGTTTAGTTGAGTTTAGAGTAAATTTTAGTTGCTGTAGTTAGCATCCAGAAGCAAAAAATCTGATTGATTTGCTAGTCATATTGAAATCTCCCTGTGCACTAACTTTGCAGATGAAAGTCACTCGATACAACACAAGATTATGGATCGTTCAATGCAGGGCCTTCTCTAATCAAGTCATGTATGGTGGTCAAATTATAGGAGTACCAAGGCACTTCATCCAACAAAACATTAATATTAGGGATGGGCAGAATTGTGACAATTCATCATTAAAAAAACCCTAAAATTTAATCACAGTAAATATTCCAGCCCATGAATCATAACCAAGTCTTTAGTTTCCCCTCAAAGTCTAAATGCAAGGTGGAGGTAATAATGTTATCTGATGTACCAACATGAAGTACTGGTGGCTCTTACATCATTTTTAAACACCTGTCCAAATGTGGGAAATGCTCCCTACACTAAAATTTCTTTTGCTTTCAAGCTAAAGATTCTGTCATTTTTTGTGGCCAGAAAACAAGTGCCATTTCAGGCTGATGGCACTCGGTGCCAAGTCATATTTTTGGCCCTCTGAAATAGCGAATTTCCCTCAGCAGAAAGTAATAGACTGTGTCAACATAACGAGCCTAACCAGTCTGGGCAACCTGCTTACAGATGTAACTCTTGCTAGTCAGTGAAGGCTAAACTTGTTTGTGAAACACTGCAGTTAATACTTCTAGAGCACTGCTGGACTGTAATTCAGGTACTTATCTTCAGAGAAATACAGAACTGTAAAGTAGTCCAGTTTTATTTTGTGTCAAAGAAAAACCCATTTTGCTGCTTAGCCACTGGAACCATGTTCTCTCCTGCTCGGCTTGACAGCAACAATGAGTGGTTTTCTAAGACACATAGAAAATTCAATTAATTTCATTGTAAGTATTAATACAATTTGCTCCTGTTCTTTCTGGATTTTGCAATAGATACTCTGAGTTGTCAGCAAAACAAAATGTTCAGGCATGTCATAACGAGACTTTTTTGTTATCTAAGAGGTAGCACACTTAGCTATCTCTTTCATTCAGGTATTTTATCAAGACTGAATATTTATAAGCTCCTGTATAGCTCAGCAAAAAGAAAAAGTGAAAAGGTACCAGTCATCTGATCTCAATTTAGCCTTAATTACACAACAACCCTTTATAATGGTTATTTCCTAAGACAGGTTGCTGCTTAGCATGTACCAGACTCTGGGGATGGAACATTACTGGTATCCCTAAAAATGTTTGCTCATTTTTCACAGCCACAATGCCTTTTCCACATAGCTGTCATACAGGAATTTTTACTATGTGTAGACATTTTGGAGGATGATGTTGATAATGACAGTGAGAATTAGATTGTGCTGTGGTCTGCTAATGATCTGTCTTCCAGTTTTCAAACACTGCTTGCAGTGTCTCTTTTAAATACATGGCTCAAACATTCTTGTACAGGTGGGTGTTAAAATGTTGGATCCCAATTTCAAAAATAGAAATGCAGAGCAAGATGAGCCTGTCGTACAATCTAGGTGCAACCAGTGGCACACTGGGGTTTAAATTTGAGCTGCTCGTAGCTATCCTGATTTTTTTTCCATTTATTTGCTGTATTTTCTTTGGTTTTAAGAGTGTGTGGGTATGTAGATAACAGTGATTTTGAGCTCAGATTTGCTTTTATTTCTTAACAGTTTGGGAAATACATCCTGAGACTTGAGGTAGCAATCTTGCTCTCCCTTATTTTTGGTTTTTATTAAACTAAAAGCAAATAGCATTTTCAGCTACTCCAAAACATCCCTTTGCCTGAAGATGTGTTGCACAGCAACTTTACCAGTTACATCTGATGATGCATGTGGATGGTACTGAATTACTGAAACTCAAGAGTCTCTCTGGAATTTTTTCGCAGCCTATTCTGATTTGCTGATGATTTTACAAAAACAGAAGTGTCCTATACCTTTTTGGAATGGAGAGAAAAAAACCAATCCCAAACCCAAAAGCAACAACAAAAAACTCCATAACAAACCAAACCAAACCAAACCAAAACAAAACAAAACCAAACCCCACAAAATAAACCCCAAACCAAATTTTGACTTGAAATGAAAAGAATAACATTGTATTCATTTAAATGTATGGGCATCCTGAGAGGAAACTTTGGATTTCTGAATGCACTCCAGACAGGACTCTCATCTGGTTTTGTAATGGTAGATTTGCTTTGACTGTAGTTTTCAGTCATTCAGAATATCTGTGGTTCACAGAAAGTGGGTGGTACTTGGTCAGCAAAGAAGAAAGCTGGTGTTCGAGCTCTGTAGCAGCTTGTTTGCTTTTGCATATGCTTGTAACTTGTTTTCCTAATAAGTAAACTTTATTGTTTTTTTGGTTTTGCTTAAAGGGGCACAGTTGGAAAATCCCCTAATTTTATAGAGCAGGTTCTCGGCTTTATGGGACTCTGTGGGAGTATCCTGAATGATCTCTGTCTTTCTGAGTCAAATGGAAGATCCAAAAGAATTGGTTACATACCAACCAATAACTCCCACACACCCCTCCACTCCCAGTCTGTATTCTCCAGTCTTTGTGCAGAATTATCTCCTTTCATTTACAAATGATTAGCAAGTCAGTGTCCCCAGATGGTGCCTGTGGGTACACGTGCTGAGCAATTTAATTTGCATATGCGATTCTAACACTCTAATGAAAAGTTCTGCTTCTTTTTATCAGATTTTTTTTTAGTTTCTGCCTGCTTTTCTTTCCTTCCTATCATTTTATTTCCTTCTAATTACAAAAATACATTTTCTTTTAGATGGGAGACATACTTGGCAAGTCAGGTGTGTAAGGCGAGAGTGCCGAGCGGGAAAATCAGTGTGAGGGTGGTGCAGAGCCCAGCCAAGTCTTGCTCTGTAGAGGAAAGGTGTTAGGTCAGCCCTTGGGCTGCTCTGACAGCCACAGAAGGCTCCTGGGCTGGGAGCTGTGGCTGTGAAATGGTGGCTGGGTGGCCCTGGAGCAGAGTCTCCGCTCCTTTCGGGGGTGACAGGGTGATGGGCAGCAATAAGAGGGTCAAAGCCTTGGAGCACTGGTGTGGCACCACTTTGCCCACTCAGCGCTCCAGTCCTGTGGGGTCGTGGCACAGGAGGAGCAGACCTTCCCTCTAACTCTGTTTTTCTGGATGTTATCAGAGGATCTGCCAGTCTGCAGAGAAACTAAACGGTTTCCTTTTTACATGTGCTTGTGCAGGGTGAAGAATTTCTCCCTAATATGAAATGATGGAAATTAATTTAGTCATCTTTGCCTTCTCTTGGAATAACAATTTCTGTAACCTATTCATTGAAAAAAAATGAACAAAAAAAGCAGCTCTTGGTGACTAATGTTGATTGTACTGTGAAGTTTTCAGCAGATAATTATATTTAAATATGCGGGTTTAAGACTAAATAATTGAAGCAAATTAATGCAAACTAATAGAGTTATTTCTAGACGGAAGTAATTTCTTGAGGGAAGTACTGTGGCAGTTGTTTCTTTGATTGTTTCTACTGTTTGCTTGGGAACATATTTTAAACTGTGACACTAAGCAAAACTGATTGGTAGAAAAAAGGTGTGAAATTAAGACTGAATTTATTTTTTGGAATTCCAATGCAGTCTTCAGCAGACTTACTTTAGTCCAAAGGAAGAACCAGGGCTTTTGTCTTCACATCAAAGCAACTTTTGAACCAGATATTTCACTTTGCAAAGGAGTTTTTGATATACCATGCGGGATTACAAATAGCAAAGATGAAAAGCTGTGCATCTAAGCCTCTATAATTGCTGCCTATGAACTGATATGTATTCTGGAGCTGAAATGGTTGGGACAGTGACCATATTAAACTTCTCCCCTTGGATTAGTTCATAGAAAAATATATGAAACACAAGCCAGTTACTGAGGAGTGATTAGGGCCATGCAGGGCAGGGTCTGTGTAAGATGTTCAGTGCCATGTCAAGACAGCAATTCTTGCTGTTTGCACCAGAGCTTTATGACAGTCCAATAGCATCTGAAAATGAAGCAGAATGAATGTAATGAAGAACAAAAGAAATGTACTAAAGCGTAGCAGCAAGTGGTGGGAACCACTCTGCCCTGTTTTAGCTGCCAGCAAAACCAGAATTGTTCAAGAAATTGAGAAAACTTTACACAAACAGTTAATTTTATTTTTAATATTTGGTTATTTTTCATCCTTCATGTATACCTAAAGATACCCCAGCCAAAACCTAAGAAACTAAAGAATGCTCATGCCTTTTAGATTTGAAAAATGAGTATAGTATGTGTAAGATTTTGATTTAACCCCTAGAAGCTCACACATTTTAAGTTATTCACACCAATGATCTTTTCACAATGTCTCTGCCTGAGTTTAAGCTGTAGGTGCAAAGAGTCTGGTGAACCAAGTAAGAAAACTTATGGTAATAAAACTGAAAAGAAAGTGAAGCTGAAAAGAAAAAGAAAAGCCAGAAGCCACAGGAAGTAAGTGTGAGATGAGACAGACTAGCAAATGATTTTGTCATACAATGAACTTGTAAATATAACACTCTGTGGCCACAGTGGACAAATAAAAAAATCACTAATAATTGCTAAAAGCAAAAGAAAAGCTTGCAGAATTAATGGAATTATGCCTGGAGTTAGATGAAATCAAAGGTTTAGGCAATCTAGGCTAACTAACACTGAAGACTCAGGGGTTTAATGTCAGTCAGTCACTACGAATTAGTTCCAGCACATCTGCTTCGAGAGATGCATCCATCCAGGCACCCTTCAAAAAGGGAGTGAACACTTTGGGTTCCTCCTGCAAAGAGAAAAGAAAGTTCACTTTTTCCCCCCCTCCCAAAAGCTTCTTAAGTTTCTAAAGCTCCAGAGACCATTACAATCATTAACTCTCCCAAGACTCAATGGAGGCTGCCAGTATTACACAAAGTGTATGGAAAAATTGTGCCGTGAACTTACAGACTGAACTGTGGAATGGCTTGAACTTGTGACACTGCCTGGGTCTGTACTCATCCAGGCAAATTGTTTGGGGGAGGCTTGCCTTGAAATTTGCCTTTCCCAGGGCTCAGGAATCTTATCTGTCTTCCTGGCAGGTGCCATCAGGGCTCTTTCACAAAGAGAAAGCAGAGTTCAGAGGGCAGGTGGGACGGCCTGAGGTCCCAAACCCTTTCACACTGCACGTGACTGCTTTGTGTTTTGGATATTGCTGAAGAGTCCTCCATATGCCAAGGCTTTCCCTAATAATTATAGGGAATCCTCTCCAGAGCTGGCCCTGGCAGTACTTTAGAGCTCATCTCCTGTAGGCAGGTACCACTTTTGGCTTTGGCAGCATTTCTGGAGCATTAAGCACAGCAATGCAGACGTATCCATAAGGCTGGGTTTTCAGAGGGAGTGAGCAAGAAATGTGTCAGAAACACCCAAAAAAATGGGAGCAAAAATAGATGCTTCTGTTTGAACTGCTAGAAGACAGCAAAGACAGAAAATAGAAAGCTCTGGTGTGGCACAGTTCTTACAAACTGTGCTAATAAGAAAGACACCTAATAATTCTGCATTAATGGAAGGCAAATGGCTTTTTAAAATTTTGGTTGCACCGAAGAGGTTTTCTGCTTTGCTGCCCTTAGCAGTGAACAGGTATGTAAATGAAGAAGAAAAACTTTAATAAAAAGAAAGAAAAGCATTCGGTTCTACTTGGAATAAAGACTCATAATATTTTGTATTCCTCACTTTTTTTTTTTTGCTTATGTTCCTTATGGATATATAATTAACATTACAGGGTTTTTAAAAATATACTTCTTTGAATAATAAGTCTTCTCAAATGTGAGCCATGAGACTGAGATGGATTTTCCCTGCAGAAAAGCACAAACCTGATAGTTTTACTGTTGTATTGTAAAATATTGCAAGATTAACCAGGTTTATTATTCACTAATTAAACTTTGGAGGGTAAGAAGGTATGGCAATTCCTGGAAAATCTTCAAGCAGGAAATCTTGCCCCTGTCTGAATAATGTGAGTGGTCACAAGGAGGGGAGATTTTTACTGTGGATAAAATTGAATATTTAAATCCTAAAGAAGTTTCTAAATTGCTCTTGGTTGAGTTTAGCATAGGAAATGGTTGGTTTTTTCAAATGTCTGATATAGGTAGTGCCTGGGAACGTAGCTGAGGAATGAAGTCATTGTGTATAAGATGTTTTTGGGTGATGCTCAGACCACTCTATGCTCAGAAAAAAGCTATCAGTGGTGAGTGTTTTAAGATGAAAAGCTAAAACCCCCATGTGTCTGGGATAAATCCCAGATAAATCCTGCTCCCTCCTGAGTAAAGGGACAGAGGAGTGGATATTGTGGGCAAGGCTGGGGATGGATGAGCAGAGCTTGTCCACTTGTGACTGGTCAACACCCTTGTGTAGCCTTGAACCATGAACCAAAGCTGAAGGAGGAAGGTGTTTTCTGCACCAGGTGCACCAGACATCTCTGATAACCCTAACCCTAACCCAAATAATTGTTATTTTCTCTCTGTCTTAGTCTTCTGTCATACGATAGGAGGAATCTGCTGACAGAGATAACTGCCTCCCTCTCCTCTCTCTTTCTTCATGAACTGCAGGCGAGCAGCTGTGGGGTGAAGCTTCCCTTGAAAATCCACAGTATGACCAGAAAAGTGGGCCAAAATTGCCCCTTCCCTTCAGGCAATGCTTCACAAAAATAAAAACAAAAAGGGTAATTCTTGGAAGGAAAGAAAGAGTCCACTTCCCAGTACCTCCCAGGGGCAAGACTGATGTACTCTCTTCCTGCTGCTTGGAACTAGCTTGTGGCTTTTTAAATGTGCTGGTTTTCAAGATACTGCTGATGTTTTGCATGCTAGTTGTTCTCAATTTTATTGCAAAATGCCTCATGTTTTCCATGCAGCACACTGGCAACTCGTGTGCGTAACACAGTTTAGGAAGGAGAGGTGCTTAGGAGTTACAGAGCTTTATTTCTGCATAACCAAGTCCTTTACTTGACAGGGATTCTTAATCTTACTGGACCTCAGCTCCCAGCTCTAGAAAGGATAAAACCAGCATGTTAATAAACGCTGGCTAATTAATGCAAAAAGTAGCGTTTGCATCCTCCACAAGACAAAGCTCCCTAGGAAAATCACCACTGGCTTTGGAAAGCTAAATTACAGCCCTCACCATAAGCATTTATTACTGAACCAATGATTATGCCAGTAGAAGTCATAACCATTTAGGTATGAAGGCCTGTAGCCAAAATGTTGATGCTACTCTTATTGTTTTGTGACCTTTCCTATGTTTCCAAGAAAGCTTTGCTGTGCTGAGAAGAATCTCCTGACCTAAGCTTTTAAAAAGATTGGCAGACTCTTCTGAGTGGGAGGCTGCATGAGAGCAAAGGATAAATATTTGCAATACAATGGAGATAAAGAGGAAGCTGGAAATGTTACTGCAGCATCAAGGCTTTATTTTACTTTTGAATTTGGGTAAGTGCCAAGAGTCCTAAATCAGCACACTGGAAAATGCAAGAATGAACTCTCTTGAAAGAAAAAGATAAGCTACTAGGATCAAGAGTACAAATTTTGTTCTGGATATGACTCTTGGAATATTTTCACATCTGAACCTGAAGTAATACTAATGGAAAAAAGTATTGTGTTTTTATTTCCAGCCGATGTATATCTGCCTTTATAATTTACATAAGTCTCATAGTAAAATATTAACTTCCATTATTTATGAATCTATTGAACTTTGCAAGGATGTACTGACAGTTGAAGGATTATAATTTTAAAGGCAGTTCAATTCACATCATAAATATCCTAAAAGGTCACAGAGTACCTTACAGTATCATCTGAAGGACAAGGAGCTTAAAGTCAGAGCGGTTTCTGTCAATTCAGAAAAAGTTTCATCAACATTATCATTTTAGAAATCAACATGTACCAATTTATCACCCTGTGGGAATATTTTTCCACACATTTTTGTGAAATGCTGAGCTCCCATGGAGTCACTATGTGGAGTCCCTCCTCTTGGTTCTTAGCAGATCTCCTCTGGGGTTAAAGAACAAACTGCAGTCCCAGTATTCAGGCTACCCTCATGCAGCATGGACATTGCAACACCACAATCAGCTAGATTCCTAGCATCTTTGTTTCTCATGTCTACCTTCCCTGGAAGTGTCAGAAATAAAAAAAGGCATTCAGTATTTTCTGGCAGCTAGGTCAGCTTACAGGTCCACTGACTAGAGTAATGTGATTTCATTTGTAATATCACAGAGTCATAGAAGTTCCTCACTTGCAATGGATGCACAAGGATCACTGAGTCCAACTCCTGGCCCTATCCAGGACATCCCAAGAACCACACCATGAGCCTGAGAGTGTTGTCCAAACACTTCTTGAACTCTGCCTGGTTTGATGCTGTGACCACTTCCCTGGGGAGCCTGTTCAGTGCCCAGCCACCCTCCGGATGAAGAGCCTTTTCCCAATATCCAACCTAAACCTCCCCTGACACAACTTCATGCCATTAGTAACTGTTAATTTCCTGCTTCTTGTTAATCCAATGGCAAATAGTGACATCATTTCCAATTACCTCTTTTCAGCAGAGAGGGGAAAATAAAGCATTTATTAACTCACAGTAATAAAACAAATTAATAGATCATACTGAAAAAGTTGGGGTATTTCATTGCATTAAAAAGTGCGCCTGTAAAATTTCTTGTTAACTCTGTTTTATACTCTTGTGTTATCTGCCATAATAAAAAATACTAGGGCAGATTTATAAGAATTTTTCATTATAAAGATGCAAAGGAGACTGACAAATATAAACTGATGCTCTTTGGCTGGAATATCAAGTTTTTCTAAGAGAGTTTTTAACAGCGTGTTACATTCACATTCCTTGGCAGCAGCAAAGAATAGGGCCCAATATCTATATGAGTCATATACAGACTTATTTTTGTTCACCACTGAGTGAAAGACAGAAAACACCCTATTTTTTTATTTAAGGAGTTCCTAAATGTGAGTCTCTCACACTGTATCCCTGTTTCATATGGCTTAAAGGACTGGTGCAGAACAAAGCAGTAGCTGCTGACAGTCTGTGTGCTGCTGGGTAACGTGTGCTAGCAGAGCTGGCATTGAGTGGAGAGCCTGTTTTATACTGTCTGCCTTAAAACAAACTCCCCTATTCAAATATGGGGAGCTGAAGTATCCCTATTCACAAAAAAAGTTGACAAAATTCTTTCTTAAGCAGATAAATTCCATGATTATTTTACTGTTTTCATTATCATGCCAAAGACAATTTGTTTTTGTGTTTTAGGAGCAAAACACACTCACAATGGCAAGATTTCTGGTTTGGGGTTAATTAAAACGCTGTAAATGTTCCAGGAAATGAAAAAAAGAAAAAAAAAAAAGCCTGTGACTTTAATTTTTTACCTCTCATTATGGAAAATAAGCCCCAGCAATCGGTGGGTTCTCAGAGGTGACAGCATAAGCTACTTGGGCTAAAAGAGCACAGGAAAGAGAGACAGGACTGTCCAAGTGAAACTCTGAAGGAATTCAGGTAAATAAACTCCAGAAATCAGGATGGAGCCGCAGCATCAGATGACTGCCCTTCGACAGGTTCCTTGGGAAGCAGCGTGTGATACCAGCCCACAGCTCCTGTTGGAAATGTGTGCTCGCTGGCTGCTCTTAACTGTTTCAGAATCAGGATTACACCCACTAACTTCAGTGAGACTGCTTGCTAGATAAAGGATGACAAATCTGGTCCTAAAGTGGTAGACTCTCTTGATGAATGTGCATCCTAATTCTCAATGACATTTAAGTGAGTGAAACATATGTACAGAGAGAATAAAATGCCAAAATGTGTTGCTTTGCCAAGTTGCCACAGTTGGAAGCTTTCAGTAAATTTCCATGTGTTTGTTGATAAATCCTTCATTTTAAATAAAACATTATTTCATTTTTCGAGTAGATTTGGAGTGACAAGTCCTTAAAGGCTAAGCAATACCTTGGTTGTTTTGCAACACCTGTGAAAGAAAGCAATTTCTTCACTTTTTTTCCTAGATATCTGCTAGAAATGTGAATTTTCTAGTAGCTAACTTATTTTCTTTACAGATGTAAATTTTTAAAAGCTCAGAGGCAAATATCAGTTCAAAGGTCCTAAATGTTTATTGCTAGAAGTAGAAATGAGCTTGGTTAATTGTTAAACAACGGACGATTTCCTGGGTGATTCAATACATCACAGGAGATAGGTAGCCCTGATTAGGACCTCAGAAATAATTGAACAGGATAGATTACAAAAGCAAGCTTGAAATGCAAAGAACACAAGAGAGGAATTCATTTCGAATAAATAATATTATCTTTCAATTTCATTATAGAGGTGGGTTTTTTTTGGTATCATTCTACAGCATGTTTTGAAGCATGCTGAAGTTATTGAAAATACAGTGAGATGGCAGCGAACATCTGGAATCAAACCAGGATATTATTTAATTATTTAATTTTGCACTAGCCAAGAGAGAGACCTATGCACTCCAATTAAAATTTAATACTGTAGAACAGCGACAAACAATTTTAATTAGCATTAGATTGCTCCATAATGCCAGTTAACATAACACCAGCTAATTCATGTCCGTAACAAGTGATTCTGTGATGCAGCTCACACAGCATAGCAAGCCTTGAGCTAACAATGCTGTAGCTGTTTCCTCTGTCAGAAACCTTGTAGAAATCAGGGGGCTCTGCAATGGCTAAACAAGAAAGTCACAATATTTGGAAACCAAGACTGTACTTTCCTCAGTGAAAGAGTTCATTCCCATGTGCACCCATTAACCTCTCACCCTGTAAATCTCAGTCCCGAATCAGCTCAGCCTGCAAAATCCATCTGGCAGGTACCTGGGATGGAAGGGAGAGACCCAGCAGCTCTCAGCAAGGGGCTGTGCTCTCTGCCCACAGCTGCTGCCACATGTCCAGACAAGATGTAAAGACACAGTAAATATACAGTTTATGTATCCAGAATATTCCCAGTATCCACTGCTGCAACTCAAGAGCTTCTTATTCATTAAAGAAATCAGAATTCAGATTCATGCCTGGATGTTGGCCGAATCATTTGGCAGTTTTTGGAATCATCCTTAATATATTGCTCCTTTCAAATCATGAGCAGAGGGACCTCTTGATGCTCTGAGGCAAACCCCACTGTCCTGTGGGGTCACTGTCCTGTGAACCTTTCCTTCTGTCATCACATTCCTAAGGTCACTCCCTGCTTTGATTTTATGGATCAGTATGAAAAGTTTGTGACTACTGGCTTCTAACAACAGGCTCCTTCTCCTTTTCACTGGCATTAAGCAGCTCTTGTATTTTCTGTCCAGCAGGTATCTCTGTAATACCCCAGTTTAGACGTTGCCTCTGCCACTTCATGAAAAACCTTGAAGTTGCAAGGAAAATCACTGTAAAGGGTGGGGAGCTTGGAGTGGTTTGCGTTCCAGTTGTTTTTGTAAAGCTTGAAAATCTGTAATGTCTCAGACCAAGTGAAGGCTCAGCCTGATGGAAAGCTGAATATTTTTTCTGCAGAAGCTTATAGAAATTAATTGTAGGTAATTTAGTTACAGAAAGGAAATCAAAGTCTTTGAAATGCCACACTGGCTAAGTGGTTTTTTTTTATGGAACATGGCTACTATAGGTTGTTTCAAAATCTCTCATAAACCAGAAAACTCCTAAAATGTAAATAGATTAATCACAGTTTCCAATTTGTCCAAGTATCCCATTAAAGATGCATCATTTTAAACAGATGCGATCACTTCTGAGTTCCATATATATTTTCTTTTTGATATCCTTGCCAATATCAATCTTATTAGCATTTAATTCACCAGTATGACTGCAAAAAGCTGGATGTTTGCATTACTGAAGGAGATGTTAGTAAATGTAGCAGATCCAGAAGCTCCTTGTAAAATCCATCTAGTCAATGAGCAGATGAAAGCCAGTTTTACCAAATACACATTAAATCATTAATCAAAATAAAACTAAAATAAATGGCAAATTTTAATGTACATAATGACTGAAGAGTGATGATGATCTAGAAACTTATTCCTAAATTATGTCAGGTTCAGTGTGCTGATCATAGGGTAAAAAATATTGCTTCTTGCTTGCATGCTATTGCTAGGTGGGTTGTCATCTGATTTTCCCCACCCACAATGATAACCGTGGTATCTCTCTGTGTCCATACCAGACTCTCTGCCTGGGGAAGGGTGACCTGTTCTCTTGGCTGACAGTCTCCCGGGACAAGCTGAGCCAAGAAGACATCAGCTGTAGGGATGTTTTCTGCAGAGGGAACAAGTCCTGTCCTGGAGAGGATACTGCCCTCTCCGTACGGACTAAGCCCAGCAAGCACACACCCAGTGGGTACATCTCCTCCAGGAGCCCATCCCTGGCAAAGGACACAAGGCTACACATGGGATTGACTGATTATGGATTAAATATTTAAGAATGTTTTCAGGTTTGTTCCTAGCCAGAGATGAAACTACTCTGGAGTACCCTCTGCTGAAATAAACCCCGTAACACTGAGTATTCTGCTCCATAAGCCTACACAAGACAACGCTAGCTTTTAATTAATTTAAGGCTCAGTTTGTAAAACATTAACACATAAAAGAATCTTTTAATATATTTTGTTTTAAAATGATCCCAATTCGCAAAAAAAGTTTTGACTTCAAACAAGGACTTTCACAAAGTTCGGTGTTGTCTGAACCAACAATGTTTCAAACCATTCTAATAATGACTATTTACAGAAGAGATGGAGTGACTCACAAAAAGAGCTTTCAAGCCAAACTGTAGCAATATATTTCTAGAGAGTAGCCAGTTTCTTTTCAATTGTCAGCTGCTCACTATGATCTAAAAGGGTTCAACTGCAGTGATTTGTAGCACTCTCCATTTTCATCGATGTTTCACAATTCATCAGTTTCAAACCTAAATAATACTGTACCCCACTGCAAATGTTCCTCTAATCTTTTCCTCCTCCAATGACCTGATCTGCAGAACTACAGGGGAAAAATCCCCACTGTTCAGCACTAAATATAAATCCTGCATGAAACAGATGTCTTCCCTTTATCTTTTCCAATGCTTTGTTATTGCATTTAATGATCTGTCCATGATTTCCCTTATTTCCTGTCTTTTAATAACCAAAGAAGACCAGACAAATCCACTGTAATACACTGACCTCTTTGAAGTCTCCCATTTGATAATTATAGATAAAATGATGTTAAAGAATACAAAACCTCACAAGTTTAAGGGAGCAAACGTGCAATGTATCTGTAATATTATACTCGATTGTACCTCGCTGTTTATTATTATAACCTTCCTTCTTTTAATGTCATCAAAAAACCCTGAGACGCCAATTGGTGTCAAATTATATTATTATAATTTCATGGTGTAATTCCTGAACATTGCTGGAGTTATTTTAAACATTGAATATTTTTGGGTTTAAAATGTTATTTAAAGAAAAAGAGATACATCCAGGATGCGTATCTCCTTTCCCAGTGCTCATCTCTTTAATACTTGATTGATATACTCTCCAGGTCTGATTTTCAAAAGAATTGAAAAAGCGAGGCAGGAATCTGAATGTCCTACTTTCCCTGAAATCCCTGTTATTTCCTCAATTTCGTTGAAATTCTCAGCATATCCTACAGAGACTTTCAAGGTGTTGGCTTCCTTATCAATGTCGGAATTCACCACATATCTGAGAATTATCTCCTACCTCTTCTCGTTCTATGTGCCAGTGGGTTCCACAATAACAAATCAGACTTCCATCCTTCTGAAATGTCCTCTGCATATGTTAAAGCTGGGCTTGAAAATTTTGCGTTTCCTGGACCGAGTTATGGCAAAGTAGAGATCTGGATGCCTTGTGTTCCATAAGCTGTGGGTGGGCTGCAAGGGGACTGGATTTGGAGGAGATACCCCAAGTCTGTCTGGAATGGAAATCAGTTCCTGCAGGAACCCCATTGGAGGGCATCTCACAATCTCCTTCATCTCTTCTCCTGTTCGGAGAACAAGGCTGCTGCAGCCAGTCATTTCTAGGTCCTTGAACTTGAGCAGCTTGGTATAATTTAGATATGAATTTTCCATCTATGTAACTTAGAAAGTTACTCTGCTTCCTGTCTTCCTCGTGGAGTAAAAGATTTTCCTCATGGACAGTGTGATCCTTTCAGGTTTCAGTTTAATCCTGTAATCACACCACGGTGATTTCATTTCCTTGATACCTTCTTCCCTGCAAGGCTGGGTCGGCTGAGGAACCTCTGGATTCATCTCTTCTCCAAGCTCTCAGCCTCTCGCTGCAAGGCAGGGCCTCCAGCCCTGATCCATTGTGGCAGTGTCTCCACTGAACCTGTGTCACTTTTTCAATGACTTTCTTATCCTGGTTATCTGAGGATGGACACGGCATTCCAGCTTTGCTGCCTGTGGCACTGTGTCTCCTGATGTCTCCAAGGGTGTAAATTATTTTCTGCTTTACCAAAGTGTTGTCCAAGCTATTTATTACAATGTGAGGGGGGGTTACTTGACACGATTTAATAGTTCTTTAGATAAGAGGTAAAAGAAAAACTTTGAAATCTGGGGAAAAGCAGCCAACTTGCAAAGGAGATTTTAGAATGAGTGAATCTGGTCCTTCTGCCCGACCTGAACATGCTTTTGCCATAGTGCAAGCCCTTCCCTGCTACTGGCAGGATCTGCTCCTACAGGATCTGAAAGAAGCTCCATCTTTCAGACTGGGGAGCTCTTAGGCTGGATTGGCACTTTGGGAAAGCACAACATACAGAAGAAGAGCTTGATATATTTCCCGACATTTCATCTTTGTTCGCGTATTTGTTGGACTGACAAATAACTGTGGAATGCAGATGCATAAGGAAACCTTTTTAAAGAGAGCAATGAATCATTGTTTGAGACTGATGTTGCATATGATGACAGCTCCCTGGCTCTCTACAGCATTTCTCCTGTCTCAGGCACTGTTCTTCATGTCATGTCCCATAGCTTGTTTTCCTTCACCTCAAGTCCCCTCTTCCCCAGCTATCCTTCACTCTGAAATATTCTGCTTGCTCTGCTCTGTTCTGTTTTTCCTTCCCTGTCACCAGAGTCCTCCCTCTCCCACAGATGCATCTTTAACACACAAAATTTTGAGAGTGGTAGCAATAGCTTGGAGGTCAACATCAAACCATTCAGTGTGCTTCCCTGAGGAGAGTCATTGTGAGCTGCACAAATAGGGATGCGTGTGAACAAAGACTCTAATGCTTCATTACCACTGCAACAGAATAATTGGTACTCTAATTTACATCCTCCCAACACTATCTATCTATCAAGATGTAATGAGATATTTAACATGTTGTTACTCTTATGTACGTACATGTTTTATACATAACAACCTGTTATCTGTCAGCTTAAACCAGCCCTGTACAGTACAATTAGATTCTTTCCCCTGTAATTATCCTAACATATGTCTGGGAAACCCCAGCAAAGATGAACAATATGCACTGGATATAAATCATGATGGAATAAAGCCATGAACTCTCTTAGTTTGGTATTTTATATTATTTCACTTTCTTGAAACTTCAGATACTTAAAGACAAATGGATTTTTAAAATGAAAAATCTATTCATTTTTCTAAGAACATGGCATAATACTTACAAATGCCTTCTCTACATTCTTATTCAAAAGGAATAAAATGAGCTATCCAGCAGGGTAGAATATGGATCAATATGTGTTTTCAATGGCTCCTGGTTTTATTTCCACTGAAGTCAGGAGGCCTTTTGCCGCTTGTTTCCAAGACTGCAAGATTAGGTCCAAGCTAGAATTTGTATCAATACTGTCTATGTCCTTTTTAGGTTCACAAGTACTCCAGAAATCTTCAAGTTCCACTACCTATGAGTCAAATGCTCTCAGAAACGTGAAGTTCCCCCACAATCTGAAAGTTCTGCCATCACACAAAGTCCTTCCATTTCTTCCATGCAAATGGCTGCTCTTGAAAATAATCTTTCTCAGTAGAATTAAAGCAGTAACTTTTTCCTTGCTCCTATTAAAACCTGTATTTTTCATGATCATATACAGTAAGAGTTTTCTGCCTTCTGCTTCTCTTTTGTACAAAGAACTGCAGTGAAAGAGTACTTGTATTCTTTCTAAAGATGATACATGATAATTTCAGGGATAATTTCAGGGAAGGGTTAATCCAGGAGATTCTCTCCACCTTCCCTGGAACCTTCTACATGAGCAGAAGATATCCTTGTCTGACATAGGTAAGCACATCAATTCTCCAAAATGTTCTGTTACTTCAAATTCGAGAAAGAGAAAAATGAAATTATTCAAAGGGAGTGATTCATTGCAAACATAATGAAGAATGTGCACTATTTTAAAAAACATTAGGTGGAAACAATCTCAATTACACTAAGACTGATGGGACTGTTCTGTTCCATAGACATGCTGTAATATATTGACAAGGAGAATTTAACCCTCACTTTAATTTTGTTTCTTTTCCTTTTTTCCTGCAGAGAATTTATGATTTTTTTTAAATTACACCAACTGTAGTTTAACCAGAGTGAAGGGAATGAAGTGCACCCAGTTCTTTTGGATTTCTTGTAATATCCTTGTCTGTTGGTTGCTTAGACACCAGCAAGTAGCAAACTGTTATTGTTTTATTTTCTTAAAAAGATAAACCTTAATTTAATAATAAATATAACCTTCACAGAGGCGTTGCTTTTGAATTTTTAGAGACTTCAGAGATTAGATAATTTTAAAAATTAGAGTGTTCATAGTTTTCAGCTACTTTTGCTTTGCAGACAATAGCAGTGGATAAAACATTGGGTGCATTCAGCATGGAGCAGCGTTGAGATAGGATTAGGCAAATGCTCTAGAAATTAATGCCCATCCCTTTGGTATTTCAGATTTACATCTTAATTTCCCTTTCCTTCAGAAAATGTTCAATGTATTTCCATGTGTTTTTGTCCAGCTAACATAAGGGGTTAGGGTTTATTTCATGTGCACAGACATTTTTCTGAAATACAGCAATCTGCAGCTATTTGATAAATAGGACTGGAGGCTTTCTTGTGAAAACATTTAATTTCCATTTCCAATTTCAGATCACCTTACTGGCACTCGGTTTATTCTCCTACAGTCAAGAATGTTAGAGAGATCAGTTGTTTTGTCTATACAGTAAATAATTTGGAACAGGGACTATAATTTACTCAATATTTGTATCACTTTCAAAATAATGCATCCTCAAATTGATTGACTTCTAGTCAGTACCACAATGTGAATGTTAAAACAGGGTTGCATTTCACACTAAGGCATATATTAGCCAGTATTCATGGAACCCAAATTTAATTCTGCCTCGGGTGAGTATCTACACTACAGAGTTCAAAGTTACAGTCATCAAATGTCTGAAAGGAAGCAGATCCAATACCTAACTGGGCAGTCAAAACAGCTCAAATTGCAACTATCAGACACTTATGATGAATTGCTCATGAATAAGCAGCAGGCTAAGAATTACTGACAGAAGCTATTCTGAGAGGAGTTTTGAACAAATCCTGGGAAAAAAAAAATTGTGCTCTTTCAATGACAGTTCACAAACAGAGAGCTGACATTTGGCAAACACATAATTCAACATGAATTACTCAGTCAAGACTAGTAATAACACCTAGCAATTATACAGTCCTTTACACACTCAGTGGATTATACAAACTCTGACATTAATTAAGTTGAACTGCCTCTTCTCCTCTGATCTTTGCCTTAAAATTCTCTTCAGCAAAAAACTTCGTTTGGCACACACAGATTTTCACACAGACTGGCTGTGTGACCAGCAAAATCTCCATCTTTATGGGCAAAGAGAAACAAGGTTAAAGTCTGAGGTAAAAACACAAGGCTGGCTTCTCAGTTTACAGTCCAGCATAAATTAGGAATGATGCACAGTTGTGACAAGCCAAAGATGGACTTGGGATTTCTCAGTTACCATCCTTATTACAGGGAGGAGGAGGAGGAGGAGAAGGGTTTGTCTGCTGGGTTGGTACCAGCTGAAACCCCAGCAGGCAGGTCAGTGGAGGTAGGGGGTGCACAGCCCATCCTTGCACAGAAAGGAGCATCACCATTATTGCAGGAACTATTTACAGGTTATTGAGTATGTAGAATATGTGTCAAAACACTTCAGAGGGTCAGGAGACATAAAACCTTCACATGGATTTTTCTTCTCCTTCCCTTCTCCCAGAGTCCTTTCCCCCTGTACATACAGAACTTATTCAGGAGTGTATAGAAAAAAGCAGAATTGTGCAACACCTGAGTAAAGCCTATTGGAAGAAAACAGGAAGGCTAATAGGCTTGGATCACACTCATGACTCAAGACAGCATTTTCTATCATTTCTTTTAAGATTTCTATGAAACTAATTTCCTAAATGTTGTCAAATCATCTACCCTCTCTATTCAGATAGATGATGTATGCACGAAGTTGATTAGTCTGTAACAAATACGTCCCAAAATAATATCAGGCTGCTCATAGTGGTATAATCTAAATTTTGGAGGATGCCTTGAATAGGTCAGAAATTAGAAATTGTTCTTAATACACTCAGGAGACTGCATATCAATTTATAGAGATGATACATATCCTAAAGAGACAAAGAAAAATAAATTAGCCCCAGCATTTTTAGCTGATGGGGTTAGAAGGCAAACTCATTAGCACATTCATAAGACATTTGCTTATCTATACACCAGCCTTCTGTTGCTGAACAAACCTCCAGAGTATCCCGTGGTTCATTTCTGTGCCTTTGTCAGTGGTGCCACATGTATGGGGTTCAATATTGCCCTAGTTATTCAGCACTGGTGAGTAATCAGTGTGCCCAGTAGCCACTCACTCATGTGTAAGAAAATCAAATGGTTCAGAGTCTTTGATCTCATTGCATTTCACTGCTTGTGTAATTTATAGGGCTGATAATTGAAAGTGGTACAGGTTCCCTGAGTTAAATTCTCTGCTCATTTTCTAATGTGCTTTGATAAATGAAGTAGGTTGGTAAGCATAATTACAGTCCTGGATTTCGATATTTTTTTCTCTCTCTCTTTAGGATTATATTTAGATATAGTGGCAGTACAATTTTAAAAAGAGCTTTTTCCTAACTACCATATGCCAAGTCTCTCCCAAAGCTCAAGTCTTTTAGGTACAAACTCTAGGGGAACATATAAGTTTCTGACAGACAACCACCTGCCACGTATTTAAATGTATTCATTATAAATTGCATGCCCCTTCTATGATTACAGAAAGTGAGCACTCCAACTAAACTTTCAAAGTTTGCTGATAACCAACAGCTCCACCTCTTCCTGAAATTTCCTGCGTCTACATCACCAAACTCATCTTGCCAGGCAGCAATTCCTGGCTCTGTGGGCCTGAGACATAACTGGAATATTCTGTGTTTTCAAAGTGAGATAATCTGAAAAAAAAATGGTGAAATCTGCACTGCAGCCTCCTGGAGCAGTGCCTCCAGAGCACGATGCCAAGAGCATGCATTGCTTGCCCTGCAGCCTGTCCTCAGTGTGTGTGCTTGTCTCTGTGGGCACAGGGCCTGCTGGCATCGTGTCAGGAGTCTGTCCGAGGCTAAAGGAGCCCGTTTTGGCACCATCTATTTCATGTTTTCTGCCTGGAGTGAACCCTGGAGCAAATTAGTTTGCTGACTGTCCCTTGGCTTCCTCGTGGAGCAAACGAGTGCACTCACTCAGCAAGGAGCCTGGGAAGCCCTGGAATAGCTGCACTAGGAATAACCAGCACCTAGGCTGGGGAGTGCTTGCTTAGCAGCACAGGGGCCCCTGAGGACAGATGCCCTGTGGTCCTGCTATGCTGACTCAGGGCTATACATGTTTCCATGGTGGAATAGATAATAAAATATCACCCACATCACAAGTTTCCATGACTATACGAGCTTGCAGAACTTATGCTCGTGTGGAAGCTGTAAAGAGCAAGCTTTTTGTCACCCTCTGTGGAAGATCCTGGGTTTAATACAACAGTTCTTATTGAAGGATGTTTTATTCTCTTTTCTTCCTGTAGTATGATTCTCCATTGCATATTAAATAAGTTCAGGAGGAAAGGGAGAGAATTGATGAAGGAGTCTCTGAAAAGTGGCTATAAGCATCAGAGATCTGCCTTCCAAGCACTAACCAGGCATCCATTTTTGGACAGCTGTTTCCTCCTGCCACTTTCACAAATATTAAGAGCAATTAAAATCATGAAAATAAAAATATTGACTCCTACAAACCTATATTTTAAACTGCTGCTTAACATTTACTTAATTTTCATAATAGTATTTAGTGCATTCACTTCTTTAAATGAATCAGTAACCATGGCAACATCTCATAACACATTATTTAAAGTGACACTCTGGACACAGCACATTGTCCCAACTTGTATTGTTTACTCTGGTGCTTTGGATAATAACCCAACTGCACCTATTTTACTGTTGCTGGAGTTAAGAAGCCCCTTCCAAACAAAGCACTTTTCATATGCCACTAAATGTCCCTCAAAACTTTTGTTAAGGCCAGTCTGCATCATTCCCAAGGGAAGGAAACTAAGGCACAAGTATATGAGCTGACTTGTCTGCTTCAGACAGAATTTCTGGGCAAAAAGAGGCACCAGAGCACATTTTCTACACTTCCAGGCAAAACACTCACTGGTCATCAACTAAGCAATGAGATGTCCTCTAGATCTTAAGTGAAAAGAAAGAAAAAAAAGAAAGGAAAAGATAAAAGTTAGGATCTTTTCCATTCGAAGTCAGGCTGAAGCAAAGCAATTCCAGAGGTCTGACTGCAATGCAGTTTGGGTAAAAATTCATTCCAGCATCTAGGTCATTGGCCATAAAACACACTCAGAAAGCCAGTGTGGGATTTCTTCTGCTTACACTGCTATTTGTTTACTGCAACTGTTGAATTTCAAATTTATGCTGATTCGAGAGCAGAACTTGACCTCTTGTTTTCATACTAACATCCACCACATGAAAAAAAAGAAAGAAGCAGTAAAAACATCTTAAGGAAGCCAGATAGTTTCTCAACAGCATGAATTTCATAGTTCGCTGTAAGGCCTCTCTGAAGGGTGCAGTTGTGTTGCTTTTTCTGTAATATGACATATTTTTGCCCTTCTCCTTTTATTGCTATTCCCATTGCAATAGAGTGGTAACCATTTTTAACGATGATGTGTTTTCACCAATTATTCAACAAATATGGAGAATGTCAAGTTAGAGCAAACGAGGCATGAAGTACTGCAGGCAGAGTTCATACAGAGCACCACAGAGGCTTGAGAGCAGCTGCTGAAAGCCATTGTGCTAAAATTTCACTTTGAAAAAGGTACACTTCTGTTCAATAGGCTAAAATGTTTCTAAAGGAACCATTCAAAGGCTTTTGTGGAAATCTTTTACATTCCCATTGTGAAAATAATTTCATTTAAAAACATCTAGGCAACTGAAATGCCACAAATACTCTTATGACTGGCATTTGGGCCTGAAAATGTGGCAATACAATTCAGATATCCATTGCAAAAGCTGCAGGCTCTCCTTGGTTCCCTTTGCTTTGGAAACAGAGCATGTAGTGTAAGATACTCAAAGGTGCCTAAGCCAATAAAACTACTTCAAGTTAGGCCCTGAGACACCTGTATTGGGTTTTCCTGGCAAGGTTTTGGTAGTGGAGGGTACAGGGGTGGCTTCTGTGAGAAGCTGCCAGAAGCTTTCCCCATGTCCGGCAGAGCCAGTGCCAGCCTGCTCCAGGATAGACCCACCACTGGCCAGGGCTGAGCCCAACAGCAAAAAGTGGAGCACTTTTGGGATAAAAGATTTAAGAAGAGGGAAAAAAAAAGTCCTGTGCAATGGAAATTTCAGTCAGAGGGAGGAGTGAGAACAGGTGAGTGCAACAGCTCTGCAGACATCCAGATCAGTGAGGAAGGACAGGCAGGAGATGCTCCAGGTCCTGGAGCTGAAATTCCCCATAGCCCCTGGTGCAGCCTGTGGTGAGGCAGCTGTGCCCCTGCAGCCCAGGGAGGTCCATGGGGGAGCA
>VWZW01003862.1:950175-1054645 GCA_013397115.1 Edolisoma coerulescens
GTGAGGAGTCCTCCCCCTGAGGAGGAAGAAGCTGCAGGGACAATGTGTGATGAGCTGACCATGGCCCCTATTCCTGTCCCCCTGCAGCACTGAGGGACAGGAGGTAGAGAAATTGTGAGTGAAGTTAAGAAAGGAATGGTGGGAGGAATGTGTTCTAAGATTTATTTTTTGATTCTCATTATCCTACTCTGATTTGATTGGTAAAAAATTAAGCTAATTACCCGAAGCTGAGTCTGCCCACGACTTTAATACGGTGAGTGGTCTCTCCCTGCCCTGATCTCGACCCACATGCCTTTCATTATATTTTCTCTCCCCTGCCCAGCTGAGGAGGGCAGTGACAGAGTGGTTTTGGTGGGCACCTGGCACCCAGCCAGGACCAGCCCACAACAGCATCTTAGTAAATCTCTTCCTTTCATATAATTATTTTTTCCTTAGTACCATTGATTTTAATGAGACACGAGGAGTTGTTTATATTTTCTTGTTACCAGATTTAGAAAGTAGCACAATGATGTCATTTTTATACCAATACACCTTCTGGCCATGCTGGCCATGGACTGTCAAATGCCATTTCTGATGACTCATGCACACAACTGGTTATTCTTTTGCCTGCCTTTCCCTTTGATGCTCTGGCCTTTCAACTTTGTGATTTCTCTGCTCTTCTGAGCCACTCTGTGTCCTTGTCTGACCCTCCCTGTCTCCAGCCTCTCTGACTCTCATATTAGGCAACCTGCTTTCCATCATTTTAATTTTTTAATTTCTTTATTTCTGCTTTTATTCGTGTATGGAGCTTGTCAGACTCTTTTGGAGGGAAGTTAGTTTTCTTTACTGACAAGAAGCGCAGTTTTAGAGCTGGGGATGCCATGGGGATGGTATTTATAAGTGCTGAATAAAAAAATAAGAATACAAAGGACCGTAAGACATGATTGAGAAACATTACCTGAGTGTCAAGGAAGGGAAAGAAACTCTATGAAATTTGCCCTCTCCCCCCTCCTTTTTTTTTTTTTTTAATTTAAATAAACCGTTAAAAGGAATTCCATTTAACTGAGGGCTGATATCAGCGTCAGCAAGGAGTAACACACTGCAGCAGTTTCCACACAGCTGCTCTGCAGAAGAATGGGTCACTGTCTTTAGTTTTTATCTGCTGAGGGTGGGAAAGTGAGAGGACTCCGAAACAGCCCCAGCTGGGCCCAGCTCTTTCCCAGCTCTTCCTTTGTGCTCCTTTCCCGGCCAAGCTTCAGACCACTGCCCCAACTTCTTGTGCATCTTGTTTCTCCCTTGTTCCCATGCCCTCCCCACTACCTGTTCCCAGCCACACAGACTCCTAGGGCTTGCTGGGGAGTCTCCTTCCTCATTCTCTGCCCTACATCTTTCCTCCTGTTCCTGCTAAAAGCTCTCTGGGATCCTGTGCTGCATCAGGTCAAGGTAACTCACTGCAGCTCCTTTCCTTGCATCACTTTTCAGCCTCCTCATCCAACGACTCTTCCTGCATGGCAGAACCACCCTTCACCAGCATTTGTGCTGTGCATTTCACTTTCCCAATCAGTATAACTGGGAAAAAAAATATTTTTCATTATCCTTATTCACTGATAGAGTTGGGTCATGCAGCTCAGGCTGTACTTAGCATTTAGACTGAGGGAAATATCTATCTAGTGTGGCAAATTTTAGCACTCTCAGTAAAAAGTTGTCAGATTAAAAAACCAGTATTGGAACAGATAGTGCCTGGCAATCTTAATAATAACCATAATAACTTTAATAATAATAATAACACCAGCAGTCACTCATAATATATGTGTTTTCCTTGATTGTTATGGAAGATTTCCCTGTAATATTCTTTTGAAATTATATTATCTTTTCCCTCTACGAGTAAATTATAATTGACACTACAATTTATCATTTGAGAATAACACTGTAACCTTAAATTTTTTAAAGGCTGCTTTTATTCAGATCACTCAATGGGACAGACTCTACCTGATAGAAAAGATCATGCAGAAGATCTAGTGTAGTTTGTCTTTCAAGGTCAGCAAGACTACAGTGACACAACCAGATTTGGTCTATCACTGAGAGAGTTAAGCTATGCCTCTGTTTAAAGATGTTCATTTCATTCTTATAAGTTCTTCTGTTTCAGCCAGCATCTCCCCTCTCTGTCCTCCTGCTTTCCAAATCAAACAGGTAATTGTAGAAGAAAACAGTTCCCAACTGTTCTTCACCATCTCAGAAAAATAAAAAGTGAAGAGGGAATGCAAAATGAAAAAAAAAACCAACAACACGTATACAGCACCCATTACTGACATTGAGTATAGGTGGATTGTGGATTGTGGCTTTGTGTTTTTGGGGGACTGACCAGAAGAATGTTAGTGTGCAATCCATGATGTTAGTGGAGGTAATAACTTTCAATATTTCTTGCAGCTTAGGAGAGAGTTTCCCAGAAGTGTGCAGGAATCCAGAGGCTGTGTTTACATTATCATTACCCCGTTAGGTTACTGGAAGGGAAATAACAACAACTTCAATACCAGTAGTATAATATAGAGAGGTTTTTTTTATCTTTAGTTTACCCAGAAGGTTGGCAAAAACATCTTCATAACTCGGTATTATCCAGCTTTACTAATGTGTAACCAAAGCCTTAGAGAATATATACTAAACGCCATGATGACTTTCCTTTCTTTTCTTCAGACATTCTTAGTCATAAAATCTCATATTGTTTCCCAAACCAAATTAATACCGCACTGTAATACTGAGCATGACATAGATGTTTTCCCAGAGTAAGTCTAATTTAGCAGGCAATGTGTAGAAAAGTTTTGAGCTCTTCCTATAGGACATTTTGCTGAAATTACTCCACATAAATCAAAGAGAAGATACCAAAATAACTTCAATGAGTCTCCTGCTTTCTCAATGTTTGCATGTTGGGCATAACTGATTCACTGTATAGTGTGCCCTGGAGAGTTATGAAATCCAAAAAAAGGAAGCCTTCTCTGTTGAAACAGCAGTGTTGTTCATTAAAATAAAACTGCATTGAGGAAAAAAACCCTGCTAATTAACATGGGGCTACTGCGAGAAGATCTATTATTTTCCAATATTAAATAATTAGCATTTTTATTACTGTACCATTATATACACACCATTTGCTTATTTATTGAAGAGATGTAAGGGTTTTTAAACTTTCATTATTATGGTTTGATGCAGCAGACAATTGCTTTACTGGAACAAACTACTCCAAACCTCTTATTTTTTTCACTGACTCTTAAAAGAATGAAAGGTGAAGAGCCCAATAAAGCTGAACGTGCTGTGTCTTTTCATATGCACAGGTATCATCGCTGTGACGTGGCAGTGTGTTGCTGCTGTCATTGTTTCACATTTTTAGTGTGAAAATAAATTAATTCCTGAGCTCTATTTCCCCGTATAACTCTCTGGAGTTGGAAGTTTCATTTGGAAACCTGTCTTCAAAAGATGCTCACCAGGAGTCACAGGTTCTGTAGTACCCACACCCACTGCCACAAGTCTGTGCCCTATGAAAATGTTCTAAAAAAGGACACAACAAAGAAAACACATATTTCAGCACAGTCTGAGAGAGACAGGGTTCTTTAGGACTGTGTTTGATTATCCTCTGGTGCCAAAGAGGAACCACACCCCTGTGTATTCTGCTCGTTGCTTGGAAAATGTTTGATTATTATTAATAACTGTATGTCAGTTCTCATTGAACAAAAAACGTCAGAACAATTGCATGGACTGTAGTCATTGTCCAAATGGCATTTGGCAATCCTTTCTGGATTATGGATTATTTTGCCACAATTGGCTTTGCTGATCAACCTAGCACCTACCCATTTATTAGTGGTGGAGGTAGGACGAAATTCTGTTTGTAAGTTATGGAATATGTGGACTTGTTGAACTGCACAGTCACAATATCAGCATCAACTAACATCTACATGAGATTTTTATTGTTTTTCTTGGCTTATCTTCGCAAGCCTAGTGCAGCAACAGAGATGAACTCTTCTATGTCTGTATAGTTATGTCCAGGCAGGCTAAAGCACTCCAATGACTGCCTGCCAGAAGTGGAATTTTTCCCCTTTGCAAGGGGACTCAGTTGGCAAAGATTGTTACAGTTTTAGCCTAATTTAGACATAATTAGATATAAATAGACATAAATATTCTTGAAAAAGAACACTATCTTGCAAAATAGAAGTGTAACAAGCATCTCGCAGATAGAGCATATTGTTGTAGAATCCACTCGTATGGGACAGCCTCCCCACCGATATTTAAATATTGACAAAGTCCTTATGAAGCTAAAAAGCATCATTATTAATGATCTCAAATAAAATTGACCCTTAACTGGCTGTAGATACACATTCAGGTATTTCTGAAGATCCTTATCTAGAATAGAACTGATATAGTAGTTTGCAATTCCAGAATTACAACTGAACTCTGATATACAGAGCTCTTCATGGCTTTGTCTTTGATATGTACTTAAAACTTATTATTATAGACACACCTTATAGGGCAGAATTTGACTTGCATAGAACAGGATATGTGTGTAATTTTTTATGAGGGTTTTTGGATTTTTGTCCCCAAGGTGTTTTTAAAAATCTTGTCTGAAGTTAATAAATAACCGTATAAAAATAACAAAGCTAACTAACTTAATGCAGCTCTTAGGTTCTTTTGAGTAGAGTGCCATGAGCTGGGAAAGGTTTTAAAGAGATTATGGGCTGAAGATAAGAATTCCTATCTGACAGATCCCTCTGGAGGTCATGCAAGGGAAACAAACAAGAAGCCATGTGGCCAAAAGATGATCCCCTAACAAACAATTACAGGCTATATGGGTCAGAGAAGGGGGAGAGAAGGAAGGCAAAATTGAAGATACTCAGTTCTACCAGATGACTGAGATGCTGATGTAAACAGGTATCCCTTCATACAGCTCCTGTCCCTGTGCTTCAGCTTTGTGATTTGTTCATTTGTTCTCTCTGATTTCCATTTCCAGAAGCCTTGGTGCTCTGTCTGCTTGTGCGGCCAGAAAATGCTCGGAATTAGACTGAAAATGATCCCTCTAGTACCCATGGTGTATCATACAGGGCTCAGCTGGGAGAGGAGGGACAGAGTGGCTTCACTGCCTGTCAGATGACAAGCCACACACAAAGCATGGATCCCTCTGCGGCAATTATCCCAGAAAACATGATATCTTTTCATCAGAAAGTCCCAAGCTAATGTTAGTGCTCTGACCACTCTCATGAAGAAGGAACTGCCCCAGGAGGAAAATGTCATTGGAAGGAGAAGTATCAGCATTATAGCTTTGGGGAGAGGCTGCAGATATGGCACAGAGAGACCGAGGATGGTTCAAACTGGATGGACTTAGATAGTACAGGAAGAAACAGCTTTTGCCGATGAAGTCTTGAGCTTATAGGAAAAGAAAAATATCTTACAGTCTCCAGCTCCTGAGATTGTAACAAATGTGAGTTCTGTCTGAAGACCTCAAGTGCACTTAAATCATTCCTGAATTAATTTTGTGAACAAACCCAGCTGAAGTTAGGAGGCTTGAGAGAATGAAAATGTTCATGGCTTTTTTTTTTTTTTTTCACTTGCTGTGAATGTATACTGGCTGAAGTAGAACACTTGGGGTAAGACAGATTCCACAGACTAACTGGACTGAAGTTTGGAGTGTGTTTTCTGGCTGAAAGGACTCGGAAAACAGCAATATCCACTTACACAACAGTTTCCAAACAGAAAAAGAAAACAGTGAAGAAAAGGAAAAAATACAGCAGGTTTGAAGTGGTATATCAAAGATATATTTACTATTTAGCTAACCTATGTACTTCTGTAATATTTTCTGTTTCTCTGATTTTTCTTTGTCACAATTTTGTCTGTTTGTTTTGATGTAGGATTTTTTTCCCCTACCTGCAAGTCTTGGGTCAGCTGTCCTGTATGTCAGTGATGCCTTGGCCATCATTCCTAGCACTTTATTACTCAGAAGGAAAGATAACTGCAGAAGTGTTTTCTTGCTACACTTTCCAAGTAATCCTACACTAGTCTGTAAGAAAAAAAGGTACACTGAAAAGTGAGTGAGGAGTGAAGGCAGAAAAGGAAGAAGACAGAGAAAGAAATATCTAAACTGCTGAGAGCATCTTTGCTTTCCTGGTAATTGCACAGGAATTTTGTCCAGACCAAGAGGATCACTGGCTATTCAAGATACAACAGCTCGTGAACCACAAAGGATATTGATGAATACAATCAGAAACACAGAATGTTGGTTGTTCCTCTTTTTTGTTTTTTGTTCTCATTCAGAATGATGTTCAAAACCACTGGACTACTTTCTAATTTGCCCTTTTCACCCACACTTCATTTCATTTTCATTTGCTGTCATGCTGAGATCTATTTAGGGAATTTAATGTAAAGTTAAAACAATCCTATTGGAGGTAAATTTTTGGTGCAAATAAATCATACCGAAAACCCAAAACCTTATTATTGTTGCTATTATAAAAGGAAAATATATTTCTTGTTTAAAATACAATCTCTTACACCCAAAATGTTATTCTTATTGGGAAATCAGACTTTTGTAACCATAATCCCCAAAACAACTGCACAAGTACCATTGAACTGATTACACTAAATTTAGATTATTTCATAAATTGCTGCAGGTTTTCAGAACTTTTATCATTATTACATGCTAGTTGTACGTAATATATCAACAGTTTTGCAAAACTGAGTTTGTCTCTGAGTTGTTTCCCTTTTCCAAAGCCTCTGCTTATGCAAGTATTGCTAATTCCCATTTCTCACTCAACCAGTAAGACTGGCTACAGCAGCTCAGTGAAATTCAGTGAAGAGAGCAATGGGCCTGTGTGGAAGAGAGGTGGGTGTGTAACCTGGGATGTTGTACCTGCTCAGGATTTAGAACTCTTTTTTCATTGCTGTCTTGATTATCAGCCCTGGGAAGGAAAGTGCTGTGTTTATGCTGTGGACTGAGAACACCCTGCGTAGCTGTGAACAGCGAGTGGGAAATCAGTCTAAATGAAACTCCAGCCTGTCACAGCTGGGCTCTTTCTGTTCCTGAGACAACTCTTTACAGCTGGCCTGGGCAAAATATCCCTGGTTGACATAATCAAAGGAAAAACTGGAATGTCTTAATGCATCCCTGTGTGGCTAATGAAGCATCTCCACAGGTAGCTTTGTGCCTGAGTTCTCGTGCGGAGGAGGTGACGGTGACTCCACCCTGGGAAGTTTCACCAGTGCAATTCACTGGAGCAGCTCCACTTTGCCTACATGGACACATCTTACAAAACTTTGCTAATTAGCCTGGGCTTCATAGCTCAGTTCCTAGTGAGGCATAATTAGAGGGACTGCTGGACAATAGGTGTGTGATGTGAATCACTGAGTCAGGTCCCAAGCGTGGAAAACTCTGAACGACATGGAAATATGACATGAAAAGGAAGAGTGCTATGAGGGAAATGCATTTGTATTCTAAAAGCACAGCCAGGAAGGCAGAGTGGATCAGAAAATGACCATGCAGAAGAAATGCATCACTCAAGGAAAAAGGAAGTGAATAGGTTGTCATGATGGAACTGGAAGAGACAGCTCTCTCAGGGGCTGTATGGAATACGTTTGTGAATGAGCAGGAAGCATAAAAATGCAATGCCATGGACAAGAACTTAGATGACAAGTGAAGAGAAGGTGACAGGACATATATGAGATTGAAAGTAGCTGTAGACTGCAAGAGAAGGAATTATAAAGAAAAAAAAAACATATTGAAAGGAAGAGTAGAACTTGTGACTTAGCTGTTGCACAAACCCTTTGCCTAAATTCACAGATGCTGGACATATGATGAAACCATTTTATGGCAGGCTTTTATTTTGAATCTGAAAAATGTTATTTGTCTCATGGAAAAGGCAGCAGGTGAAGTACTCCAGTGCTGATCCTTGGCTGCTGACAGGTCTTGTTCAAGCCATAGGCAGCTACCCATCCTTAGGGGTAACTGAGGCTGCTCTTATCTGTGACCAAGAAGTGTTCAGACAGTTTATTGCTACCTCTCCACTTTCACTTGAGCTGGTCTACATACAGCTCTTTTTTTGGCATAGTCATGTTCCTCAGTAAGCATAAGATGCTCTCTAGAAGAGAAAAAAAAATGGAACTACTGTTTAAGGAAATTAGGTTAAGGAAGAAAACACAGAAATGCCTTTTCAACTGATCATTCAGACACCAGCAAGATCTTCATGGCAGAACAGGTGGAACCAATTTACAAAAAGCTTTTGAAATCACTTACTGTATGGTAGAGTGTTACTGGTGCCAGAACACTTCGGTAGAAATTTGCAGAACAGACTTGTTAAAATAATTTCACTCCTATGTTAAATACACAGGCACACACTCGTATGAGAATGACAAGCGGTATTTTATGTGGAATCGTAAAAGGAGGGAAAAAGTAAATCCAGAATGATCAGGACTCTCTATAAGAGCTAAACCCCCAGAGTTTTGTGCTTGCTGACTGCAAGGCATCGAGGGGAGTGTGTGATACGGAGCACTGCTAAATCTCCTCACACTCTAGAAGTTTCAGTAGCTAGGGTGTAGAAAAGACTGGTTAGATTATGCTGCTATTAAAGCAGCATTGATGATATATCTTTGCCTGTATCAAGATTCATTCCCCAAGATTATCCCAGTAGATATATCTTTGCCTGTATCAAGATTCATTCCCCAAGATTTTCCCAGTACATCCATATAAATTGTGTCAGGGGTGTCATCAAATAGAGCAGGAACTGGGCTCTGACAAATGTTGCAGTTGGAGACAATAAGGTACATGAAATGGAGGAGGTTCATTCCTGCCTGACAGTCATTCATCCAGCAAGAAGATGGGAGGGGTGAGGGAAAGCCTGGAGAGGATGCAATTTCTCGATTTTTCTGTAATAAGAAATTGTTCTCATCAGTTTCTACAGGCATTCCTGCAGTTAAAGACTGTCATTTCTTCCATCTACCTGTGAAGAAGACAGAAAATTGGACTTTTCAGTGGAGGAAGAAAGACCCTTCCACGGCCATTTTAGAGTATCTGCACAACAGAGTTGTCCTTTACCATCAGACATTAAAAAAAATTATTGCTGAAATCCCTATTGAAGAGAGCTGTCTGCAGATATAGGTACAAGCTCAGTGACAGCTTTCTCAGTAAGGATAGCAGTCTGGAAAAGTATGAGAGGTGATCAGGAATAAACAATCCGGTTTCCAACAGTATAGGTCAACAGAAAGTGTCTTCACCCTAAGGTGAGGTGAACGAATGGTGATTTCTAATGCAGGAATGGCTTTTTAAATTTTTCCTATCATCCCTGTAAACACAGGCAGTGTGGCCTTATGGAACTGTAAACCTACAGCTGAATTTCAGACACTAAAGAAAGTGGTGCAGATAGAAAATAAAGAGAATCTTTATTTAAAGCTGCCAGAACATGATTAGAATTGTGTGAAGTTTGCTTTGTTCGGTTTTTTCTTTAGTACTTTAAATCACTGTACTTAGTATTAAAACATATCAGTTCAGGCAGCTATTAATATCCTCTGAGATTTTAAAGCAATTACATTTAAAAAAGGAATTGCAGAAGATGTATAAACAGGAATGATGTTTTAAAGAAATTAAACAAAGACATTGCAAATCCAGGCATATGGCTGAGAACAGGAATAAACCTTTGCTAAATAAAGTCTTAGTGACATGAAGAAGTAATAACCTGACATTTTATTGCATGAATTACATTTTTCTTCCTAAATACTAAATACTTGTCTGATGTTCATTCGCTGCCACGTTTAGGACTGTAAGTTCCCCCAGAAAAATGGAGTGTGTTCAATGAGATGCATTAATTACTATGTATCTGGGACAAGAGCACCAGGGACTGACATGGACTGTGGTCCTAACACAGGCCGTGGCCATATCATGTTTGGTTCCTTTCAGTAATTTGTGATAAATAGTGACAATAAGCATTCGTAATTCTAAAATAGGCTGAGAACAGCCTTGGTCTCTTTTCTGATCAGATATTTTTCCATGGCAGTCCATGATAAAAAAGTATTTCACTGTAAATTAAATTCCCCAAGTTTTGTGCTTTCACACTCTAGATAAAAATGGAATCTTGTTCAGTTCTCTTCCACTCTTTCCTTATAAATTCCTAAACAATGTGTATCACTGACTTGGGTGCAGATGTTGTTACAGCCCCCAGTTTAAAACCATGTTCATTTTTGTGGTCTTAGCCAGAATCTTCAAAGATTCTGAGGGAATCAAAGGAGGTTTGGGTGAAGCATGGAGGTTGCATTACATTCTGAGGAAAATTTGGCTGATTGCTTGGCTTGGCATTGCAAAATGCTGATTTTACAGCACGACGACAGCTTGGCAGATGCCCCAGTACTTCTTCCCTCAATATTTATCTAGTTTTTCACAAGACTTCTTATCAGTTGTATTTTCCCAATGATTATTTCTGTGTTTGAGGATCCCATAGGCCTTATTTAATTCAGCATTGTAGTCTGCAACAAAACACAAGTGCAATGATCTCTGAAGCAAATGGGCCGAGTCATGAGGATCATGAGGCACAAAGACTCTGAGAACATAAACATTTATATCACAAGCACGTGTACTTTCCTGACCTTAATCCTTACAGAATGGCTTCACTTTTTGACATGTTACAGCAATTCTTTAGTTTGTAGTTCAGGAAGCTCATGCAAAATTGAGGATGAGAAGATGGAGGATCATTCTACCTAATGTTTTTCTCAGTAAAAACCAATAGCTCAAATATTAAAAACTACTCAGAATAAATAGTTGAATACACTCCTGTGAAATGACTGACTTTCAAGAAAAAGAGTAAACCAGCCATATACGATTTGCAACATGAAAAACATGGAATTAGACAAAGAAGTTAATCTGATTTGTCTTCTCAGCTCAAACTGTATTGCAATATCAAACAACAGTATGACAATTATTTAACTCTGTAGATGATTACTATACCTTGAATTCTACCTAGTTAAAGCTTAAATCTGAGTCTAAAACATGTTCCTGAATTTACTGAACAAAGAACAGGAATTTGAAAAATATATTCTTTGGCTTTATCAAAGTTTTCCGTTGTTGGAAAGCAAATCCCTTCAAAATCATTCAGACTATTTCGTGCTCTTCTTGTAGTAGTACATCCTAGGTTTTAAATTTCATCTTCTATTACTTTCAACATTTTTGAGGCTACTAAATGAATGCTTTCTCAGCCAGAAATATGAATTACCATAGTGCTTACTTTTGACTACAGAAGAATAGAAATAAGAGCCTCAAAGTTGTCTGCCTAAGTGGTCTGATTCTTTTCTCAGTTACTGGTGGATATCTGCTGAATTTTCCAATCTAGAACCTCATCTTACAGAGCTGAATTCAGTGAGAGATTTACTATTGATTTCTAAGAGTTCTGTTGGTGTCTTTAATGAAAAGTAAACCACAAACTGTTCTTTTTCTGAGCTGGGCTAGCCAGGACTAGAAGCTGAAATTACAGCTTCAGTGGAGTCCTATTTCCAGTCCTGTAAGAAGAGAAAAAGGTGAGAGGAAAACGAGAGCAGCCATAATCACAAATCTCTCTATTTGTAATATAACTAATAATAAATCTAAAAGTTTATCCTCTAGTCCAGTCTCAACACAACTACTTCCTAGCCCTCTACAGATCTTAATTCTGCAGAAACCAAGCTGAGGTGTAACAATGTTGTCAGGCAATCCCCTCGCACCGCTGTGTTTGCAATAGGGATGTGTCCTTCCTGGTGAACTAGAAATAATTCATGACTGAACACAGTGCTAGAAATTTCAAAGTTCAAGCATATACTTGGGAGAGTTAGAAGCCTGGCAGATAAGGTGAAAGATTCAGAATTTTTTTTTTTTTTTTGATGAAATGACTGCGAAGTTTTCTTTACTTGAAAGACCAAGCAAAGCCAAACTTGTAAAATAACATCTGGGCAGTCACATTCTTCGTTGCAGATTTCACATTAACATTTAATAAAGGGAAAAAAAATCAGCTAATAGTCCTGCCCTTCTTCTCTCCTTTATACCATACATCACACAGAGAAAAGCTAGAGTGAAAGAAAATAAAGGCCGCAAAATTAACTACAGGAAAAAAAATGGAGTTACAATTACCTGCATTTGAAGTTATCCTTCCCTTGTGTATATTAATTATTCTGCAGTCTAATTACACGATCACATATTAATTTCTTCTCTAGACTCCAGACTCAGTCATGCACAGAATGGATGGTGCTTGCTGCCTAAGGATTTTTCAACATTTGGTTCAGTGCACAGCCCCAGGCCTCACATAGATTCAAACCACATTCTGAAAACAAAATTTTTTCACTCCCACATGGACTTTTTTACCTACATTGCAATATCAAAGTGCCTAACCAGTATTAATTAAACTAGTTCCTACCACTTTTGTGAGTTAAATGGCCTTTTTGGCTTCCTATTTACAAAGGGAAATTGAGCCACAGCAACTTCTGCCTGTGGCAAGGAGTGCAGAAAATGTCAGCCAAAATGGTTTAAGTCAGGTGATGTCATGAGTTGCTAATTAGAGGATCTAAGGATAGAAAACATCAGCAAATTTGTAAGTTAAATTGTGCTCTGTACTCTCTAATATTATTCCTTCATATTTTATATTTACTTCCAGCATTCCTGGATATATCAATAGTAAGAACACTTTGGATCAGAATTCCAACAGTAATTATATCGTGCCTGCTTATAAAGTATTGGAGTAACAGGATCAATGCCTAAAGCTGCTATAGCTTGTTTATTTGTGAGCTGAGATCTCGCAAACAGAACACGGTCATTTTAGGCAAATACTTCAGAGTAACTTCAGGAGACGTTTCCAAGGAAATTTTAGATGCCACGGGGGATTGTAGGAGCATGCTCATTCTTCAGTGAGTGACACATAAAGCTGTACCTTCAATATGCTGAGCATCTCCGCCTTGCTGTGAATTTTCCAAGAGAAAATGTTCAGGACATGACTTTCACATTGGGCTTGTGGTGGTGACATCTCTGTACAGTTCACAAAGGCCCCAAATTATTGTGCCACAAAGCGTGCCACGTGCTACAACCACCAAAATAACTGAAGAATGTACTCATCTATCTGACCTATTCTGCCAGGCAGGAAGCCATTTCCCTGCATATTTAAAGGTGTGCTGATGTAGGTGTGAAGAGACACACTGCTGCCTACTGGAGATGACAGTAGTGATCACAGCTCTTTTTCAGAAGCAGAATATATTTGAAACAATTCAGAACAAAGTTCACAAACCCCCAGGGTTGAACAGGCACTTCCAGAAGTGAGTGTGTGCACAAGAGCTGGTGCAGGTTTGGAGCTGGTTGTATTTTGAGTGTGACATTCACTTTTCAGGTGTCAATTACTGTCACCTTTGCATTCTCATCACCTAGATCAGGGTAATATTACTGCACAAGGCTTCTGTGAAGCGTAATATAAAGAAAATGCTTTGAAATGGCAGAGGGAAAAGTATTATATAAATATCATAAATACTGAAAACTGTAAGATGCTGTTGATGGTTGCATTCTTATTCCTGGGTAAGAATGATGAGTTTGTTCATTCTCCTTGTATAGATTATATTTCTCACAATATGTATGAAACACACATTTTACCCATGGTGGATCTTGGATTTTCATTTACTATAAGACATTTTATTTCTCTGTTTTAAAGGAATGGTGTATATATCTTCTGCATGGAAATTTATTATTTTACTGAGGTGCCTAAAGCCTTTGGTAATTGAAGTTGTATGGTAAAATTTATGGTGTTATTTGTAAAGTAGCTTACTGATAAGTAAACTAAAGAATTCTAGCATTCTCTGCCTTGAATCTAGAACAAAAAAAATGTAGTTTTCCTGGACTTTAAACTTAAATCTACCTCCACTGTCTTATCGTAAATCTCACGTACCTTATTAATGACACTGGCCTGAATTAGTAGGATAAGAACAGTTGTACAGCTTATCTCCTGCTCCACATTTGTTAAGTTGTAGAATCAGGACACTTAGGTTAAGATTAATGCTGCTAAAATGCCTGCTCCAGTTAATTCCCAGAAACTTTCTGGGACATACCAGGTCAATGGGACATATCAGACCAAAGACTATAAATAGTTTATGCAAAATATTATTTCTAGGTAAGATATATATATTGCTCAGTTTATGGCTGGTTTAATTTCTACCAGGCTGGAAGAACAAGAAATTAATATCCAGGGCACCTCTCCCCAGTGTCTGGGTGTTGCAGTTGTAGAATATAGATCATATATACACTAACAACTTTCAGGAATTGTGATTAACTCATCACACCTGGAAGAAGTTACAATTCCTGCATTATCCAGATAATGCAGATGGCCTTCTGATGATGGGTCAAAAGAAAAGTACTTGAGAATTTTAAGATGAAAATGAAAGATGTCTCAACCATCCCTGCAATTCTTTTCTCTCAAGAGAGATTAACTCCCACCTCTGATTTTTTTGACTAAACTTACTTCTCAGGTAAATTCTTTGGTATCGATGATAACTTGAGGAGATTCTGGCATCCTGCACCTCTGTTTCCTCTTTGGAAGGATATATTTAATTCCAAAAAATGAACTGGATGGCTTTGAACTGCCATTACCAAGAAACATATGAAAATCATTCCAAGATGAGAGGTAATCTAGTCAACAAAGGTTAGGGCCTGCAATTAGGGAAGCTGTTTTCTGGTAACTGTAATGCAGCTCCTGTGCATGATTTAGCTCCTTAAAGAGCATTATGGGCTGAGGAGGACCAGCTCTACCTACACTTAAATCTCTGGATCAGTCTGAACGTGAGTCAAAGCTTTGTGCTTAGAACATTAAAGCAATCCTGTACTCTGCACGTTCCAAACTACAAGGAGCTGTGAGCAGTTTTAATTTTCTTCCAGTTCTGTGTTAACCCAGGAGTTCTCAGGTGTGCGTGTTTTTGCTGATTATTTCATTACCATACCATGGACTAATAGCATGATCTAAGTGCTGAATATCTAATTCCGTAGGGGGATTTGATAATGCAGATGTCAATGACCTGGCAGAGTATTTATGCTAATGGTTTCCAATAATGGATCAGGGCTCAAGACTTCCGTGTGCGCCAAAGGCTCTCCGTGTTTTACGGCACAGCAACCTGTCTGCCTCTTCCTCGATCTGTGTACATCTGATCCCAAGCGTGCAGCTTTTATGTGGAAACAGAACAGTTCTTGTTGCTGTGACAATGGAACTCCAGAAATGAAACATTTCAATAGAAGCTTTTATTTTTTTATACATTAAAAAAAGTGCAATAATGTAAAAAAAGCCGTAACTTCTCTATTGATCAGAAAACAAGATGTCCCGATCTAGGAAAACCCAGCTGACATTTAAGTGACCAACAGTTTAGCATTTTTGTTTCATATGCTATTTTATATGCTGTAATTCATGACTACTGGGTTTGAACCACTTATATATTCCAAAACAACATAAGGATATCAAAACCGTATCTGTTTCAAAATACACCTTTTTGGGACTGCCCCTGCATTTCATTTTAGGACTATAAAATATATGTAAATGCAGCTGGATTTTTGGTCTTCTAAGTGATTATATTTTGCATGACTTGTACCTGAACTGATTTATCACTTTACCCGCAGCTTTACAAAGAAGCTTTTGGACTACTGAATCCTATTTTTCTAGTACAGCAAGGGACCTGACTTTTGTGGGTGTTCTTGAATTTAATTTTCCTGTTACAATACAAAGGTGTTGCAGAAGAAAACTCAGTATACAACAGAAAAATCCAGAAACAGTGACCTTTCCCTTGCTATGAAAGCTGATGTCTGTGACTGAACACATCTCTTTAATCAGCTGAACAGGAAAAGATGAGATATGAACAAGTGGAAAATAAGAAAGACCAAACTGGATTTCCAAAAGCACCCAGGGATATGCACCCAGAAGGCATTGCTGGAAGCACAACTGAGTGCAGAACTAATGTAGGCTGTTAGCAGATTTGCGAAACGTGTGTGCAAATCCTATTTTTGGATTAAATGAGTCATGTTAACTACACAGAAGCCAAGTAACTCTCTGAGTACAATAGAAATAACTTCAATGCAAACATGTCCTTCAAAAAATGTTGGGGATAGCCATTATTAATTTTATTTTTTTTTAACAGGCAAATGACCTGCTGGTAGAGCTGACACAAGACTAGGTCAGGCTTCTACCAGCCAGCTCAGCCACAGCAATTCAGAATTTAAACTGCCATCATCTTCCTCCACCAGAAAGGAAAGAATGAGGTGACATTGCCCAAATAATATTAGTCAGGAGGAAACAACTCTCTTCCACCTGGGAGGTGGAATTGCCCTCTGTCAGGAACCAGCCTCCAGTCCTTCCCAGAAGGATCTGCTCCCTGTGTCAGCCCTTTGCCCTTTCTATACCTTTCTATATTGAACTTGAAATTGCCTAAGAGGTGAAAGAAGTTGCATCTGAAGGTTACCTGTCTTCCTCAAGATTCCTCTCCAGTAGACCCAAAAACTTATATAACTGGCAAGAGATTAGGAGTTAAGGTGCCTACAACAGCTCTATAATCTCTCTCTGATTCTAATATTTCCACTTCTCTCTTGGGCATAATAATAATAATTCATCTTGTTTCAATTGCTTTGATATGCTACATCTACAAATGTGCCTCCCTCAGTCATTATCCTGCTATACAGAATGAAACCAAAGGGAAGACAAGCAAGTGTGTGTTGGGATGGTCAGGGTGTGATTCTGGGGCTAAACTGATGGAGAACAAGGTAGAAACCATTGGCTTGACTTGTCAGAAAGATGAATCTATTGGAATCTGTCTCTATTTTCTTAAGCATGTTACTGGCCCAGTTTTAAACTCTATTTCAGATACAGCTGACTAACAGGATTGACTTAGCTTTGTGCTAACATTCCAACATAAAACAACATGAACCCCACCAAAATTAACTTTTAGACTTCCTGGCAACAAGAAGTTGCAGTTTCCTTACTGCAAGAGATATTTGGCTTAGCTGCATTGAGAAGTGATCACAAATCCTCAGTCTGTCAACTTCCTAAACTTACCCCTACTTCCAGTTTTATTCATATCACAGTGAGTAATTTTCACTCCGCAGTTAACAGAGCCGTGCAGAGTTATGGAGAAGGAGTCACTGAAGTGGTGCAGGGTTTAAAGGAGGGAAGGCAAGCGTGAGAACTGGTGCAAGGAAAAGCAAGTGGCTTTTTCCCTTAGTTATAGTGGGGAAGGGATGACTGTAGGGACCTAACCATCACAACATAATGGAGTGTTCCTGGAGCATTTGGGCAGGTCCTGGTACGGAGCTGCAGCCAGGGTTAGGATTTCTAAGAGTACTTTATGAGAAGATAGAGCAGAGAAAGGGTTTGAAGCATGACAAGGGTCAAAACTGGTGTTAGGATTAGGACTGCAGCACCCAGAAGCTATGTTTAGTGTTAAACATCAGATAAACAGTAAGATTAGGGAGGAAGCCATTGCTGGCAGATATCATCTTATATTTTGCTGTAGGAGAGGATCATGTTTTCTGATATGGTGTTAGGAATAAAGATAAGGATAAGGTACAGGCTAAAGAAACTAGGATTTACAAAACCTGCTCCAAAAGCATCTGTGAGCTGGACTCCTCATTCTACCAGCTCTCTTTACTGTGTCTGCTTTATGGTAGCTCAACCTTCTGTCTCTGGGAATAATCCTTGCTTGAATCCTGCTCTTTTCATCATAACTCAGTCTTTCTGAGAACTGTATTGGATCACCATATACAGAACCCACTAGAACTCCAGAAGTCGCAGCAACCCAGCATTCTTTTTCTGTGAATTAGTGTTGAACCATTGATTAGTATCCTTAGTCAACCTCTTGCCAGGATATGTTGGAAGTCTCCAACAAAAAGAAATACTGCTTCTTGCCACTGCTACCACCTCCACATCCCTAACCATATTTTCAGGATGAAGAGGAAGCTGTTTGTTTGTTCCTCCAAGAGGATTCACAGGCTATTTTAATAAAAGTACAGGTGATGCATTGCAGGCAAAATTTTAGCAATTACAGCCATCTATCTGAAATCCCCTGCTGAAGCTGCTCACTTTCCAGCACAGCACTGCAGAGTCTTTTCTTCAGAGACCACAAGGGTGTTTTATTTTACAGAGAATGATACAATTCCAAATTATTACTGTGATTTGTGACAAAATACAGAGCATGTATGGGAGACTTATGTGAGTGAACTGTACCATTCCAATTAACTCTTGGCTTTGTGGATTTAGGCAAAAGTTGAAAGGTCCATCAGCTTGACCAGCGAGGAGCTTTATCATCTCGCTGTTTCTTTGTGATTTAATCTCTATTGTATAATCAATCAAGTCTCTCATTTGTTAAAGCATTTTGTAGCCTGTGCTAGAATGTGAGAGTAAAACCAAGAAATATATGGATGCTGCTATTATATTTCCAGGCTAAAGCTATTAGAAGATGGCAACATGAATTACTAGGAAATATATACTTTTCATAAAGCAGGCATAAATCAGGTAGGAAAAAAGGGAATAGGATTAAACAGAGTTTCACATATTTGATATACAGAAGTTACAATTTTCAATTAGAGTTTTCTCTGCCCAGACCATGGTTGGTAATTCTGTGTTTTGTGAAATATTGCAACGAGCAGAATTCATGAGCAGAGCTTAGCACTGGTTTTCAAAACCTTACTGTTTCAGAAAATCACCTGTACACATTAGCTAACTGGTGACTGGAATCTGAAGTTCCCTAAGCAATACCAAGACACTACAGATCATTAAAAAGCATTTTTGCTTTTCCAAAACCCAAGAGATCAACTATGCAAAACCCAAACACGGGAAGAATCAGAGCACTTGGAGATATTTGAACACTTGTGAAAAAACACCCGTGAAAGAGTCGAGTACATTTTTTGTTACTGATGTGGCCTGCAATCAGAACATCAGTCAAGGACTCATTCTGTCACAACGTTTAATCTCAAAAAGATAATAGCTAGAGAGATAACACCGGCATATTTACATGACTTATATGAGAATTGAGTGCAGCAGCTTAATTTTTTCTTCTTTTTTTTACTTTGCACACGGCAATGAATTGCACCAGATCAGCAGTTGAAATGGGGTACAAAATGTATGTTAAAAATACCCACCAGGTGCTGCAAAACCAACCAGCACTTTTGTTCTTTGCCTTGCCCCTGCTAGTCCTTGGCTCAGCTGTGTGATTCACACCAGTTTATCCTCTACTAACAAATTCCTTGCATTTAGTTCCCCAGTTTCAGAATCTTCTGAAAAGAAAAAAAAAAACCCCTTCCCTGAATAGGGTTCCCTGATCAGGTGTCCCCTTTCCTTTTTAATTCTTTATAGGGGACACCTCATCAATTCCCAGTGGATCTGATAACAGCACGTGCAGTTACCCAGCTCCTTGCTTCCTTGCCTTTGGAGGACTTCTGTAACAAATATAGAACAGACTCATTTAAAGATATAAGACTCTTATTTTTAGCCCTAAAAACTTATTGCTTAAGCACATGCTGAATCATATCATTCCAACATGGTTCACAATAGCACCACTCCGTGCATTTACACACCCACAACCTGAGAATTTTGAAAAGGAAAAGGGAAAAATCAGTGTTCTCTGTGTAGTTTGTCTCACCCTAACCTGAGGTTTGTAGAACCGCTGCTTGTTCTTCCCTGACGTGACCTCCCACTTCCACACTTACAACATCACAGCCACCAAAAATCCAGTGTGGCGGCAGTGATAGGCAGAGGAAAAGGAAAATTACTTGTTATTGGCAGCTGGCAAAGATCTAGAAACAAGACTGGAGTAAAATTGGTGTGATGAGGGAAAAGATGCATTATAACATTTCTGGACAGCTAAATAATGGTCTGAAGGCAACAGCCACATTGCACACTTGCTGTTGTAGTCACTGATTTCTCAATATTTAATCTACATTTTGCAATTAGACTGTCAAAATAAATATGGCATACCTTTTACTGTGACAAACATTAGCTATAGGAGAAGCATCGGGGCTGTAGGAGGTGTGCGGTGTGTGTCAGCAACTGCCCTCTGACAGCCCTGAACCAGTCTTACCCTCTTCTGCTTCTGAAGAATTTATGAATTTGACCTCAGCAATTCAGAGCACATGCCCTCCATCCTACAGGGCTGAAAGCAGGAGGACATTTGGAGACACAAAGTGCTACCACAGTAACCCTGCAGTCCTTGTGCTAAGCCTCCTTCAGCACTGGGACTGTCAGCAGAACCGACAGTGGAACTGAACAGAAACACTGAAAAGGATGCACAAGAAACCTTTAAGGAGCTGAGATCTGGATACAGTCACATGAAAAAAACTCACTGCTGTGACTGACATCCAAGAGGGGGAGCTGCCAAAAGGCACCAATTAAGCAGCCAGACTCAGTGATTCTGTTGCTCAACTGGACATCAAGGGATGGCAAATAATCACCTGTCAGGGTGATTTGTCGTTTGTCAGGGAGGCAGAGCACGGCTTTCTGAAGGTCTTGGCCCCGTGCTCAGGTCGGTGCTGTGGCAGAGCACATCCAGCCTGTTGTTCCCGGGGAAAGCTGGGGAGCAGCCGTGGGCAGGGCTGGAGGTGTCCCCTGCAGGCAGCACCAGGCTGCCCCATGCCCAAGGCTGCCCCTCATCTCAGTTCCGTACTTTCCCGTTGCCTCGCTTTCCCTCTCATGACAGCAGCAGGGCAGCACAGGGCTAGCTCCTGGCCTTGTGATAGAACAAAATTCCAGAAGCATAAAGCTGGCTCTGGGAAGATTTCAAAGGACTCAGAGATGGTCATAATGACTGTAACAGAGAGCTGCAGGAGAAAAACAAAGCTGGTTCCATGATTTGAGACGTTATTTTCAGTACACTGATACAGCAGTTTCCTTCACAGTCTGCTGACACCTGTCCTATTTGTACACACTGATATTGGGTTATTCACATAGCTCACTAGGCTGCATGAAAACTATGCAAAACTGGAGGCTAGTTTAAAAATGTCCCTTAGAAAATACAGTTGAATATATTTTTTACTATCTTTCTGTACTATTGAAATTTTTAAGAGGCAGTGGTACTAATTCTTTGGAGCCAACATGATTTTTTGCCTATACACTAGAAGCAAGATGACAGGCTCAGGCATCTTCAGAGAAGAAATAAGCATATATTCTCAGAGTTCTACATTAAATTGATTAATACTGCAGATTTTAGCATGAAAAAACTAGGTTTAGCATACTCTGGTTAACAAACAAAGCAAGAAGTTTCTGCTGTGACATGAAATAATTACATACACAACCCAAAACTTTATTTTGAGTGGTGAATGGAATAGAGGAGTTCCATGATGGTTGTCATATGGACTTGGAGAGACCAACTTGATCCATGTCCTGATGGGTGCACAAGTGGCTAAAATTGATGTTTGAAGAAAGGTATATAACTATGGGGAAAGGTAATACCTGTAACCATACATGGCAGATTTATTATATTTCCTTGTACTCCCTAACTTTGAAAGTTAAAAGTCTAGCAATGACTTTATGAGCACAGCACTAAATGATCCATAAAGAATCTGCACTTATATCAGAATGTATGGTCCTCCACATCCATAGCTGAAAGTCAAAGCTGTGCATCAAACAGGGATGCTTCCTGCTGGCATTTCTTACACTGCTCTGGAGCCCCATAAATCCTAGGAAGCACTTGGCCATCCTTAGTGTCTGCATGGCAGATGTGTTACCAAGAATTAAGGGGACAGAGAAACAGCAGAAACTGTAAACATTGAGGTAGGCCCAAAAAAGAGCCAGGTGACAGAGGGGTGTGACAGGCTTCTCACTTTGATTGAGTGTTAGTTCTGAATTTCTAAGGTTTTTATGGAAAGAGTATCAAAGTACTTCAAGGCCTAGAACAGTCCTGCAGACACCCTGCTTGTCTTCTGCTAGAAACAATTAAAACAATGTTCTCTTCTGGCATAATTAATTTTTACTGATGTAAATCAAGTTCCTTGCATCATAACCCTTCTTGGGGCTGATCTTCTGTTCCTCTCTTTTCCTAATGCTTTTTGTGGGCTTGCATTTCCTTTTTTTCCCACCCTCTGTAGCCTGCAAGTTCCCCGTGCCCTGAAAAGTAATTTTCTGTACAGCTGTGCTTTCCAGCCCTGTCTTCCACAGCTTGATGGTTCCTGGCATTCACTTTCTTAATTTTATACTCTTGGCTTTGAGAGCTCTGTAAAAAGCCCAGCTCTGAGCAGGGCTTGAAACTTGACTGTACAATATTTGCCCAACTGTTTAATTCCTTCTCCAAGGCTATTTTGGTAGCTAAGAGGAACATTTGGGCTCCAAGATGAGAAATTTGCATGAATTTTCTTGTACAACAATCTTTCTTTCTGTGATTTAACTCTCCTTCAAACAACCCTTCTCCCCCATTTCCAGAATTGTATTTGTGATTTTGTTCCCCCAAAATGTCTCTTCTTCACGCTCATTTTTCCTAGCCTTACATGCTTAGGATTCATTGCAAGGGTCTTGACCAACTTTCCTTGAAGCCAGCAGGAATTTCTGTCACCTCAAACAGAAGTAAAATATTGCAATAACCCCTGTATATTCTAGTATATTCTTCAGAGAAATATGACAATAAGGTTGCTTTATTTTCCCCCATAAGGACAAGGAATTTGGTCATTAACTTCGGATTTAAAAACCTAAAACATGGTCTGAATTGCAAAGTATTTCTCATCCAGGTAGTCTCATTGCACATGATTTAGAAGAACCCACATGAGACAAGAGCATGCAAACCACAAGGGCATGTTTTGAACCTTTTTAACTGCTCCTAAAACACAACAGTATAAAACCCAACCAAACTGAAAAAAGTAGAGGAGCAGAGGTGAACAAAATTTGTCTCTGTTATTCAACTAGCAAAGGATTTTTAGCTGGTATAACCAGGAGGAGACAATTTTTAGGATGGCAAAGATGTGCTGTAGTCATAGTGAATTAAACTGGTTGTGGAGTTATGCATCCAGCAGGGATTTTAAAAAAGACCAAACTAATACACTTTACAGATATTTCAGAAGAGAGAACCATTAAAAGGGAAGAGTTCAGTTCAGTCTCTGAGCTGGTGTGACAGGGCTGGTGAATTATGCTAACCATGAACAAAAATAGAAAACTTATAAGGACATAAATGAATCAAGAGTCTCTTAAAACACATGCCCTACAGCACTTGCTTCCAGCAGTTTTGACACATTTGTCCATCAGTATGTGAATCAAGCAGATTAGCTTGAGAAAATTTGCCTTGGAGTGAAGAAAAACATAAAACAAAAGGAAAAAAAAAAGAAAATTTCTTTGGAGCAACTTCCATTTCTTGCTGTAGCACTGAAAAAACTGCTTTACATACAATTTGCCAAGCTTACCAATATTATTCCCACGTTGAAGTTTCTCCAGTTGTCTGCCACGTTTGACTGCATGTAAGTAATAACACTATCATGAGGAGAAAGAGCAGGAGAAAACCCAACTAGCATTTTGTATGCCAGGAATAAAGATCTTCATTGCTTGAAAAGAAACGTGATAAGTGGGTGCTAAAGAAACTTCTTCCTGTAATGAAAATGTTACTGGAATTATTTAGGTTTGTCAGAGTGGAAAAAAGGAAGGCTCATTTCACAGAACACCCAACCACACAAGCAGGAGAGTGGACCAGGTCACCCACTATGGGTCCCTTCCAACCTTCCCCATTTGTGACATCGATAAATTAACAGGAATTTTTTCACCATATCTCATTGACCTCTTATCTCATATTGGTCAATATGATAAAACTAAAACAAATTATTCTTCTCATGCCTCCCAGATAGCAGATGTTTTGGATGCAACAAGAAGTAATAACTCATAATATGTTACATGTTACAAAACCCAAACCAAAACACAACTCCCTAATAGGATTGTCAAAAAATTAATCTCCTAAAAACAAAAACAGTCTTAAGATACAGAAATTAATTATAGAAGAATTAATATTATTACAGCAGTTAGGGTTTCCTGCATTGCTAATCTTTCTGGCTCAGTTCAGCTGTGCTTCCATGCACTTCAAATACTCCATTTGGACTTTCACAGGGCACGAAGCATGGCACCTCTCATCTGGAGTACATGGAAAATAAAAAGACATTGAAGACAAAGAGCAAGAGACACAGATGGACAATCTCTCTAAATCTATACCAGTGATACAGCACAGGCTTTGTGAACTGTAAAATCTTTTCTAAAAACCTCCACTTACTAATTTATGGTGCTTTTATACATTAAAATATAGATATGTAGACATGCACATAAAATAGATTATTCTCTGATATTTTATTCATTTATTATACTGCAATGAGTTGTCAAAATATCTTGCCACAGATCAGACAAAACGTCCCACAGTCTAATAAAAACAATGGCAAAGACATTTGGTCACAGAACTGAAGTGTTTGTCATCTGCGCTTGCCAACAGCAAATCCCACACCAGCTAAAGGCAGACAAACAGCCTTCTCTTCCACTGTGCTCTGGCAGCTGCCAAAAATCAGAATTGGACAGGTCTTATGTGGAAAAAAATTTGGGGAGTTCAAGACAAATTTGAGGCATATGGTCACTGTGGTACATATAGTTATCTATCATTCATCGTTTGACAGGAAAATATTATTTTTCCATCTTTTATGTTCTAGTTTTCCCCTACCAATGCCTCTTATTGAAATTTTGAGGTCAAATGTGACCATTGCTCGCTGCAGGGTGAAGATTTTTTTTAATGATTAGGCCCTAATCCAGCTCCAATTAAAGTCAATGAAAAGACTCTAATAGCTACATTGAACTAGGCACAGTGCCAGCGCTTCCAGACTTTGCAAAAGCCCCAAACAAGGGTGCTTATTGTCCTGCAGATCCCACATTGGCTAATCCATCTCTCTGCATCCAGTGAAGTGGTAGCCAGATTTTTGCACACTGCTGTAACCTTTCTGACAAGCACTGGCTGGCAAGAACAATGGCCAGGTTCGCTGGAAAACTACTGAAAATAATATGAAAGAAAACATAAATCTGCATTTCAACCCTTCATGAATATGAATTATATTGTTTGGATCCTCGGTGAGGAGTGCTTGTGAATCTCCATTTGCAAGCACCGGGTTAAAGTGATTTACAGAAGCAGAACATTATTGGGAAACAGAGATGAAAGGGAAACTCGGTAAGACTAAAACTTGGAAAACCAAATGACCCAAAGCATGCAAGACCATCCCACCTCAGGATACGAGGAGCAAGAGCAAAAGTAGCCAGCCATTAGCCATCCTCAGCAGCACCTCACACACTCACTAGGGCCCAGACAGGGATGGAACCAGCTCATGGACAGAAGGATCTGTTCTCCCACGGGCAGGGAGTAGCAGGGATCCAGGTTTGGGAATGCTGCTCTCCACCACGAATTAACATGATCTAAAAGGTGTTGGCCAGCAGTACTGTCCTGTGGTGCTGTCAGTGCTCTCCACTCTGCTGTGCTGCAAACCGTGGGTGGTCTCTGGGTGAGCACAGTGCTCTAAGGACTGAAGAAATGGTGGAATTAATTCCTGATTTGGCATCGGGTCAAATGCTTATGGGATGCACATAATCTAACAGTCATGTCATTTTGTCTCTTTGAAGTGATTAATTACAAGGCAGAGGTTGAATCCTGCTGGGTGGGTGCAGATCAGTAGAGTGGGAACCTGCTCTTGCTCAGCTGAGACCTCACTGCTCTAATGTTATAAAGAAACAAATAACATCATCTACATCTTTCTAAGTGTTAGAATTCTTCCAAACCTGCAGGGCCCAAAAGGCTCTTCCGGTTTCTGACGGTTAATTGAGATTATATGCTGGGTCATTCCTCCAGAACAGATTGTTCCTACAGCCTCTGTTTGTTAACGGACTGAAAGGCATAAAAAGAAACTTAGTTGGAGTTTTAGGTTTTGGTTCCGTTGTGTTTTTTTTTTTTCCCCCAGAAAAAGAAACCCAAAAAAATCCCCAACACTGAATTTCTTTGTGAATCTCTCGAATAAATTACTGCAGTACTTTAAATGTAGAGAGCAGAACTTTTTGTATGCCATGCCAACTGCTCTACAAAGTTTTACAAGAGTAGGTGCTATATTAAGTCCACAGCACAGTGTTTGTTGTGCGTTTGCCAGGTCCAATTAAGCAAAATTTATCAAGGCTGGCAACAATCAGCTTGTTTCATCTGCTCCTTGAAAGGCCTGATCCATATTTTCTGTGAGAGAATTAATGGTTGGTCTGACTTAGAATACTGATCACCACTTCAGGAAAACAGTAAAAGATAGAGAAAGCTGAAGAGACCAGAACTGTCTGTGGAGTTTATTATTCTATATGCAAAATATTTCTGATAATACTCTTTTAGTTATGTACAGGCAAAACATGATTAATTATCAGGCAACAAAAAAGCCTGAGTATAAGCATCATGCATGACATGAAATTGGCAAAACATTCCTCTTCCCTGTTAGCTGGAATCTGAGGTTTATCATCTTACTGGAAATCTATAACTAAATCATCAAAATATCAGTTCTGCAGCACATGCCTCCTCTGACAGATGTTTCACTTGCTTTCAATCCGGCCTTTTTGTCTACCCACTGGCTTTTGTTGATGGCTTTAAGAGAATGTTTAAGAGCCCACTGAGAGTTGTGGTGCTAGGCCAGCAGAGGACAGATTGGTGGAGCAGTGTCGGAACGATCACAGGATAAGTTACTCCACACTGACAATTTCAGTATAGCCCACTCTACAGAAAACATTGCACACCAGAGTCGAGTAATGGAAAGATATTGTGCTACACAAAATTCTGTGACAAGCTCTCATCATTGTAAAACATTATAAAACCTGTGCTCTGCTATTCGAGCCGCACAGTGTTCCAAAAACACTGACAGGCACTCTTTTTACCTGTCGCCTCGCCCCTGGGTTATATTGTCTGCCACTAATACAGCTCAGTCCTTTCAATGGGAAACTGTAGGTCATTCATCTGACAGCCTGGAGGGGTTGATTTCTTCTGCCATTGCTCATGCAGAGGCCATCTGGGGACACTTCACTTGCCGTTCTGCCTTTAGGGAGAGCTCACTGATCGTCTGGAAACAGATGGAAGTTTGTTGTCTCTTCTAAGACAGCTCTTGTGTTCTTAAGCTGCTTGCTAGCAGCTTGATTTCCATCATTAGTACTGCTCCAAAATAAAGACCACGACTGACGTGACAGAGTGAACATTCCCTTAAATCAATGCTGAGTGTACTGAGAGAATTTACTGAGCTTCGTTATCTAAAAATCTAATTAAGAATTTTGGGGCTGGGGAGGGAGAGAGGGGGAACTGACAGCAGTGATTTACAGTATGGCAACTTTTTTTATCCCTCTAAAAAAAATGTCTGAAAGAAAACAAAGTCTGATGGAGAAAAAGACCTAATTGGTCCTTTGAACTTCACTGAAGTTGTTTTTGGACTGCTGCTCCATAGCTCACAGAAAGACCATATTAAAATTACTTGTTGAAGTACCTGGGAGGACACAGCAGAGAACATTTATTTCCCCAAGTGAAAGAAATTTAATTAATTTTGTATTTTATTCTACTCATGACTCAAAGAAACAGCTTGAGATCATGTCTAATCCCAGGCTGTGGCCTCCCTTCTTCACAATTTATGACAATAAATCAGAATGTACAGTTCCCTTCCCCATCAGTTCTCCTTCCCTGTTGGAGACATAATTTTGGAATTTCTATTCAATGGGAATATTTAAGGTAAAGAATGGCCAACCACCCAAAAAAGGTCCAGCTCTGTTCTTCACACCCAGGTAAATTTGACACGGGAGAACTGTTGTCTGATTTTTCCTTACTACCCTAGATCTAGTGGAGACAATGAAATTCTCAAAATTAGTCTTAATTCAGACTCTAATGTGACCAAATTTTAGATGCCTGGATTTAGATATATTTTAACTAAACTATTATGTATGCCCCATATCATTTGGGTCTTATTTATAAAGACAAAATGGACCTGCCCAGGGCAAAATGGCACTTTTTTTCCCTCAGGAACATTTGTTTATTAATTTCCCATTAATTTTCTGCTCAGCCACACCCACTTCCAACAAAAAGTGTTGCCGTAATTTCTCTTTTTCCTTCTTGTTTTTAACTTAATAACCTTTCTGATCTATGTAATGATTATTTTTTCCTCTTTTACTTTACTCTGAGATAACTCCAAATCCCCAGCATTTGCTATCAGACACCTTCATTTCCTATCCACTGAGCCTACTTAATCATCATATAGTCTATTCTCAGTGGCAAATCATAATAATTGCATTATATTCACTGGAAAATACTGAAGTAACTGCAAAAATGTCATTTTATTAATAAAGTGAATAACAATGGAGATAATTTACATAGGATGTGCTGTATTTGTGTCAAGTAAGTTTTTTTCTTGCTTGTCCTTGAAAGGAACTGCATATGAAACAACAGAGCCTCAATTTTATATTAGATAAGAGTTGGGAATCTTCCTGCTTCCCCAGATCAGGCAGTGAATAGGGCACTCTTGGGTGCTACTCTGAAAATATGCATTGAAGTTATTAGGCACATTCATTGTGGCTATCAGTGTTCATTTGTTACAAAAAAAGAGATAATACAGGCTCTGTCAGAGCATAAAATCTGTGTGAAGAATACACAGCAGCCACTACTTGTAGCTGGAAACAGAGAGCAAGTTATTTGTATTGTTAGCCCCTCCAGAAGCACAGTGTGGTGTTCTCTGAGCAGAGGAAACAAACGGCAGTGTGAATGATACATCCACCATTAAACACTCACCATAATAAACTCCTCTATTCCTACTTTTCAGGACAGCTGGAGGATGTCCTATCACTATTAAACTGAGAGAATAAAGACCCAACATCATATAATTGATTGCTCTTTCTGCTGAGCATGGTCTCTTCTGTGTACTTTTTTTTGTGCCATAAAAAACCACAGTGTTTGATGCCTCTACCTGCTTAATTCTTAATTTCATGGTTAATCTTTCTATCAAATTTATTTATCAAAATATAAAAATAGTTCAATTGAGTTACAAGTGTCATGAATGGAAAATGGGCTTCTCACAACACTCACAGTTGCTCAGCTGCTTCTGCTGTGTGATATGTGGTTATTGCAACCACACTCATGTTGAGAGCAAGGGACTGTTTTTGTGTAAATCTGATTCAGTGCTGTGAGAGTCCAGTTCCAGTGTTAAACTTAGGAAACCGCTTAGGGATGTGTTCTGCTGTCCTGAGCACTCAGAGTTCAGTGTTTAAGTACAAACTGGTTACAGAATCCCCTGCGCTGGAGAGAAAGGAAGGTCTCTTTTTAAAAACATTGGTCCCTTACTCACACGCTTACATTTTTGTACAGCTTTGTATCTGCAGCATTGATACACGGTACATGGCACCATACAACATTTTTTTCTGGAGAGTTTACCAAGTAAGCCAAACACCAGCCAACAAATATCAAAAAGATCATTTCTGTGTGACTGTTCTGTGACTGGTTGGGTTTTGTTTGTTGTTTTGGTTTTTTTTCCTTAACAAAACAACAGGCATCACCTCCTTTAGCCTCTTTAAGATCAAAGCAGTTGTCATCAAGGACAAAATGTACCCCTGGGAAAAAAAAAAGAAATCAAGATTTAGTTGAAAGACAAACCTCTCCTGGGCTCTTGGCTTAAGCTAATGGACACCCTGGATAGTTCAGGATTACAGCTTTAGTGTTTCAGTTTTGCCACCACTAAAACAACAACAGCAAGCCTTGTGTGTGGTACAGTAGCTGAGAGGCCTTAACACTAATTCAAGTATTCCTCAAGGCAGGGATGCTCCTAATGCAGCCAGAGGGACACAGCTCTGGCCACTGAACACTTGCATTAAATGCTGTCTTGCCCTTCCTCAAAGCCTGAAGTCTTAAACCGCTGGCTTTGAGCTTTATCTCCTGCTTGTACAGAGAGAAAACCAGAGATGTATATCTCCACCCCTAGAGTTCACAAGAATTATTATTTACACAGCATTTCTTAGATACCAAGTGTTACATACTGTTATTTTTGTATTCTTTTGTACTCTGCTCAAAAAAATAGTGTACTATGCCAGCACAGTACAATTGCTAATTCCTTTAATTTATGTCCTTAGAAGATAAGCTAGGGTAGAATAGGAGACAAAACAGGGCCTGCAATTAGTGCAGGCTGAGTGTTTTACTGTGCTTTTTAAACCCCTTAAGTTGCCAATGTAGTTATAGCACTTAATTTTACAACACCCCAATCTCTAATAAAAGCGTTTAATCTACAGCTTTATTCTCCTTTTGAAAAGACATTTTTGTGGGTCTCAGAAGCAAAGCATTTATGTTGTCAAATGGCACATTTAATGGCTAGAGGACTCAAACATATATAATGCATTAGCTTTCCATAAAAGGTCTTCTGAAATATCGTAGAGGTATTATTTTCATGGCTGGAAGAAGTCAGTAAATACTGAATACTATTTGTATTTTTAACTTTTGGTTGCCCTACAAAAACAAATTTTAGAAAGCAAACTTGTGGTCAAGCGATAGTTTTTAAAATTACTTCTTAATTTTACTCATCACAGTCATTTTGAATTTGAATGCTTTTAAATACAGCAGAGCTACCTTTTCTGCTTGTGTTTGCAAGACAGGATGCAATGCACGAGACACTGTGTAAAACTCGGACTTTAAGTAACCAAATCAACAATTAATCAGATTTAAAGTTGTCGTTCCACAGAATCACTTATTTATTCTCTTTCTGACTTTGGCTTTTTTCATCATTCCTGTTTTCCTCACCTTTTTTCCTAGTGCATAATTTTTTTCTTTACCTGCTTAACAACTTCTTTTCCTTTCCTCTCCCAAAATACACACTGAGATTATTTAACTTAGCCTTAAAAAAAAAAGTACCATCTCAGTTAAAAAAAGTGCCAGTCTTCCACTCTGTCGCTCTAAAAAGAATCTTATTCCCTGTTCCAGAATAAGACACTTTAATTTCTAGATACTCCTTTTTGAGGGCAACTGGGGACAACAGAACAAGAAAAAAAAAATAAATCAAAACCAAACCTTGAGTTTTATTTTTTTTTTATCTTCTTTTAAAGAAAATCATGTCCTAAACAGGGCTTGTTTTGTTAATACATCTTCCCAAAATATCAGGATGAGTTTTTTGGAGTATTTTTTGGGGTTTTTTGTTGTTCAGAGGATCTGTGCCTGTTCATGGCCTCTTGCCTGGGGCTGCCACATTTCCCACCACCCAGAGCTCAGCCTGCAGCTCCCACTGCACTAAATGTATTCCTCAACAACACATTGATGATCTACCCACTCCAGTGTCAGAATCGCAGTAAAAGCAAAGTAGTGACACAAATTTGATGACCTTAGTGCATGAAGGCTGCAGAAGGATGCAAAAATGAGCCTATTTTAGGTTTATCACTACAGTGAGCCTAAATAATCAGTTGAGGGGAGGGGAGTGAGTCTTTATAATGGCTGCATTCTCAGTTAAATAAAATCCAGGTCTGAAATGCAAGGAGTTCACCGGGCAAAGATATGATTATTACTGAGTTAATGAGTAGGTGTGATTGCACAGGAACATGCTCTTCTTCCAGTTTTTTCAGGGAAAATTGCCTATTAGAAATCTTTCGCCCTTTCAGTGACTGATGCTTCTGCAATGTTTAATCAGCTTAATATCTGTCCCTACTCCTCCTGACCCTTGTAATGAATTCAGTCCTGATGTTTTTCCAGCTGAAAGGAGGACCCATAATTTGCAAAGCACCACCTACATCCCAATCTAAACAGATGACAAAAGGTTAAAAGGAGGAGACTATTTCATCCTCATTCAACAGACAGAGAGCTGTGGCCCAAAATGTGTGGGTCATTTTCTCAAGTGCCTGGTGAAGCAGTTATTAAATCACATCTCCTACATCTCACTTCAAGAACTCTTAATCACAAGGATTCCTTTGTTGAGGATTCCTGCTAAATGAGATAAAAATAGTTTTGCATGGAAATTTTTTGTAATGGTCAAGGAAATCTGATTGCCAGCAATTTTATTCTGGCATGAAACAGCAGTGTTTGCTGAGGGCAAATCTGATACAGGTGATACCACATTGGAGGATGAGACAGCACCTGGGAAAGGAAGGCTCCTTGGCAGAGGGAGGAACCCAGGGAACAGGAATGAGGGCAGTCTCTCCAGAACATGACTCAGACAAATTCAACAGAATCGTAGCTATGACACTGCACTTTCTTGAAGGCTGCATAAAATCATTGTAGGCACCGCTTTTCTGTCCCCAATATTAGGAAAGGGCTTGCTAAAAAATCTCAATATTAATATAGTAGAAGACAAAAGAATGTCTTCTACTAGGCAGGTTAATGGCTTGGCAGGAGTCAAAAGTTAAAGTAGCAGCAGTACAGCAGAGCACTCAGAGGACTGAGAAATAAAAATACACATACAAATACATCTGCTTTGATTTGCTAATGATAGCTCTCAGCTAGACTACAGTATCTGAATGCCTGGTAGCCACTGCAAAGTGACAGTAGTTATAAAGCATATCACAAAGACACAGCTATTTGGAGTGACAATAATTACATAACTGGAAATTATTTACTTTTACGCATTTAAATGGAAACAACTTAAATAGGCCTCAGATTTGGCACAATCTTCAGAAACGCAGCCCAGAGCAATAAAAGACAAAACGGAAAAAACAACTATGCATGAGGTAAGAAAAACAGAGAAGAAAGAAAACTTAAAAAAAAACCCCTCTCTTTATGCTTGGTAAACTCTCCCCAAATATCCATTCAGAATGACAGTGTTTATCAGATGGCGTGCAGATCCAGTATGCAAGATTTATAATGTATCCGTGTGTTGATTAGTTTTGTACACTGTGATGATGTTGATTAAGTGAGAATTTTTAAATGTTTTCAAAACATTAATAATGTTTATAATAATTTTTTATGCAGCATTCAATACTACATCAATATGTTTTAGCTAAACTTAATCTTCATATGAAGAATTAAAATTTTTTTGTACAAACAAATTGTTGGTTGCTTCCACTCCACTTTCTGTTTTTCTGTCCTGAAATTCCATGGACCCAAACTTTTGAGCTCACTATTCTGTGGGAGTGTGGTGTGGAAGAAAAGGGAAAATACTGTTTGTTGGTAAAAGATTTATCTGTATTTTTTGGAACACACTGAATGTTAATGTATTTTGAATAGTAACTCATATTAATGCATTACAGAAAGGCATTAATTTCTAATTTAATATCAATACATGATTTTTTGCAAACTACATAAGCATCAGACTTATGGAGCAGAACACACCAAAAAGAAATGAGCAAATAATTTAGGAAGTGTTTATAAATCCATATCTTTCATTGATTGTGTTGTCCATGGAGCCCACTTTAAAGTACAAACTTGTGGGCTTAATGCACCAATACAAAAATAATGGAAGACTAATTTTTTAAAAATGTCAGTGCATTTTGTGTCAAATTTGCAAGACAATGGGATTTTGTATGAGTACTTCAGAGCAAACTACATTCATCACGAATCAAATTCAAGGATTGACAGGATGCAATATTCTGCAGAGAAGTCATGTAAGTTCCTCACCACACAAATATGAAAGGACAACATGTGATTTAAAATCAAGATTTAAATCATTCTCCATGAGTACCTTTCAGAAAGGATTGAATTGATAGCTATTACCATAGCCTTGACACTCAGCTATTCTGAAAAGGAATGACTTGTGTCATAGCTCAAATTTAAGAAGCTCATTATTTTTAATTTCATTTGCTGTTATAAGGCTGAAGCTTCTCCCACCTATGAAAAGCATTAGGACTCCAAACCTGAGTGCAGATACACCAACCTATAAACAAACCAAGGTGAAACACCGTGTATACCAATTGCTAGTAAAGTTTTATGATACCTTTGGTAATTATTGTGGATTTATACCTAGGTAAACTCACACAGAAAACAACCAGAACAATCGGGAGCTTTTTTTTTTTCTGATATATAAGCTCCCATTCCTTATATAATATAGTAGACTTATGTTTAAAAATAGTGTATTAGACAAAAGCCTTAATTTTGCTCTTTTTCGTGCTGATGAGATCATTGCAATTAATCTGATCTGCTGTTTGTTAAACAGTTGCACAATCTGTCCTTTCACCCTTGCAGGTCAACCTCAAATCAACAGCAGCTTTTGTTAAAACTTTCGTATCTAAAAAATTGATTAGAAACTGTTGGTGGATATAAACTGTATTTATTATTGCTTACTTTTTGTAGCGTATGAAGACAGGCCTACATGAATTATGACAAACAATGAGGGTTGTGCAGGAATGTCAGCTGAATGAGGATGGATTTAGAGGTAGAATTTATGGTTACTTTGATTGCAAGAATACACAGCATCGTAAAATAACTCTGAGGGTCTTCCAAAATACACAAAAAATACTGTCTTTTAAAAAAATCTGAATTATATTGACAAGGGAACAGAATATTTCAGTGAACATATGCATTGTGCAGGTAACCACTGCCAAGCGTTTTCTAACAAATTTGAGGCAAACTATTCAGCACACCAGCTTTTTTTTTGCCAGCCACCTTCAAAAAAGAATCAGATTATCTAATTTTAGGCATCAATTTCACTGTGCTTTGCTGCTCTATCAAATACTTATACCCAGAATAATTCTGTACAGAATGGCATAGCAGAATTGTTCAGGATACATATAATGTGTCTGCCCACACATCTGTGTTTGCAAATTGGCTTGTCAGCACTCTTCAATCCCAAGTCAGACCCAGTTATACCTATTACAAAACCCGTAACATTTGTTTCCCAGTTCCTGAGATAGTGCTGTATATCCAAAGACAATTTTCAGTATATTTTTAGTAATTTCAGCAGTGAAGTATCACTAGCAGCCCTACAGACAGTAGCCATCGGGCAAAATACATAATGTTCCACATCCCACCTTATCCATCAACTTACATTAATTTTCTTTGTATCTCAGGCAGTTATCATTGTAAGTTTAGTTCCAGGAAAGTAGCTGTTCTTTATAGTAGCTCTTATAAAAAATGTAAAGTATTTCTGTATAAAGTTGCTGAGGTAACAAGGAAAAACAGAATAGCTTTTCATTCCTCGATGTTATATCGAGTTTGTGAGAGAGCAATCAGATACATCTTCATGCGTGTAAAAGCTTCAAAATATAACAGAATAGCTTGAAATAGGAAATATTAAAATGTGTGTTACCCTTAATACTCTGTCATACAGCTATTCAACTTTCTGCCAAAAACGTTCCTGTCTACAACCAATTTTTGAGACGGTTTTAGGAACAGAAGCTCAAACCCTGCAGAAGAGTTTTGTATCAATCGGATCATAGCACAGTTTCTGTCAAGGGCAGCAGAACTTATTTTAAAAAAATCAATTTAATAAAGGAAGTTGCTTCATTTGGAGGGGTGGGTGTGGTAGAATTGCAGAAGAGCTATTGGGATGCGGGAGTCCCTGTCAGAAGGCTTACAGCAAAGCAGCTATTGCATGTTGGACTGTTTGTGGGTTTCTTTGATGAATGTTTGTCCAAATGCAAATGATGTCTGAGAATATTTTGGGTTAGACCTGCTTGGGGATGTCAGCCAGCAGTGCATTCCTGTATCATCTGTTTTGGAAGTCCAGGGCACTTCTTCTTGTGGCAAAAGGGTCCAAACAGACAATTCCTGTTGTAAAACTGACTGAATAATATGGTTAATTATAAATTTTAGGATAATGACCTATTAATTAGGGGGATGAAAGAGTGAATGCAGTACAGTGATTGCATCTAGTACAGTGTAATGTATTATGGGACAAGGGCTGATGGTATGAGAGAATCATGCCATATTTCCTTGGAAAACTGAGAGATTCTCATATTAAATAAATATGACATGCCATAAAGAAATTAGAGAAGACAATCAATTTACTGGGATACAGTTGGAGTGAGTCAGAAAGACACAGGGAAGAGAACTAGAATGCTTTTAAGAGGTCTGAGTTTGACATAAACATGATTTAAGTTAGAATAAAATGGAGATATCTTCTCTCAAGTAGAAATGATCCTTCTGATCAGATGAGTTATGATCATCTAGGCAGGGACACAAGGGGAACAGAGTATGTTTATCAACAAGTGAGTTCTTGATGACTAATCACAACAAACAAGACTTCAAACAGGTAAATATATCACTACCCTACAACACCTCTGGGGATCTGTCAAAAAAGACAGGAGTAAAGGCAAAGTTTTCAAGAAAACCAAATATGAACAAACAATTGCTGGGTTGTAAATATAATTTAATCTCAAAAGGGTTTATTCATATAACTTGTTTTGGTTTTCAATTAACCTTATTTTGGATTTCCTCTGTATTTAGATCTTGAAATGAAATTGCATTTTGAATTATTGTTGCTGAGAAAAGATCCGCAAACTAAACCTGCTTTGATTCACAGCCCAGAGGTGCTCTTAAAAGCGGCAGGGAAGACAAAAACAAGATTAAGGTTCTGCTTCAACCTCCTGTTCAGTGTTCAGAACAGCATGATGTCACCTGCCTTATGAATAGGAGAGACCCATCCACCACTTCGACAGCAGTGCTAGAAAAAATACTCTGCATGGGAACCTTTGGGAATTGACAAATTGAAAAGTTGATGAAAGACATTCATACATTTTATATGGTCTTTGGTAGCCTTAAGGATGGGAAATATATTATTCTTGTTATTATTTGATATGTGAGTGTTCATAGTAAGTGAGCATACAACATTTGAAGGCTACAGTTCCAAAGATTTGGTTACTGGCTGAAATTCAGTGACAAAAGATTGACTTCTGGGATATCATCTCTTGGAATGATTACACTTCTTTCTCCCTAAAAATGAGCATGTTTAGGAACTTTTCAGCCTTTAGTTTAAAGTAATAATTTAATTATTCATGTCCTGTTAAAGATGAAAATTCCTGTCTCCCAGATATCAGCAAGCAGAAAAAATCGAGATGATTTTCTGGATGTTTCAGGATTTCCTCACCCCTCCCTGTACTTTCTGGCTCACAAGGTCAAAGTAACTCAAATTGCAATATTCTAATCCCACAGGAGAATAAGAATTAATTATGTCAGGTAGCCAACTTCTTAGAAGCACTTGTTTGATATTTTAGGGGAAGGTGGCTTTCTGCTTGCACAAATGAAAGCAGAAGCAATCCTTAATTGCACATGAGCAGATGAAATAAGGGCCACAGTTTTCCAGTTTGTGAAGGCAACCAAAGATTAGAGTAATTGCTTTTAATATATTCCTACCTCAAAAGTTCTGGGCTTTGATTACTGCTGGCCTTTCCCCAAACACCAGTGGAGACTTTTCAGCTGTACATCCTGTATATAATCAAATCACATAGACAGGTTCTGTGAGCACTCACTATTCCTTGTTTGCTTTCTGGGCAGAGAAACCGCAGCAGAAAGAGATGCTGAGGTCGGAGTTCATGCATTTTCTTCCCCCTTTAGGAGCTGGCAAAGCAGGAGAGGTACACCAGGGTGTACATGTCCAGCTTACTGATCAGCTCAGAGTGAGTTCCACAGCAATACAGAGCATGGCCTGGGGCCAGTGGCTGTACCCCAGGTTTCTTTGTGATAACTTTAGTCCCCAGTGCTACACTGTGTAAAGAGTGAAACTTCATCTCTAGTTCCTTCCCTCCGTGTCCCTAAATGGATATATTTGGAAGCATAGGAAGGCACATAGTGGTGATAAAATTCCTTTTACTTAGCTCATCTGTTTAAAAGAGAAGAGGTAACTTCTTGCTCCTCTGCTCTAGTACATGACCTAACAATCTGTGAAGTTTGTGTGTGGTTTTTGACACTGGGTAGATTAGATGTTTCAGTCTTTGCAGGTTTTAGATTTTAATCTCTAGAGGGAATATAGATTTTCCTAGTTTAGCCAAAGAGCAATCAGTACAGCGGAAGATTCCTTGGTGTGGTTAGGCCACAATCCTGTGTGCCCCAATACAGGCCTCACTAACACGGTGGAGATCTGCAGCAACATTTAGGGATTTCTGTGATAAGACACCAGTGCAACAGCAAGGTTATGCACTACAGAGTTTGCCTTCAAGGAATCTAGATTTTCAGGGAAAGTCATCATAATTTCTACATCTTTTGTAATAAATCTTTTTGAAGAAAGAGTAGGATACGCAGCAAAAGCAAGGTCCTTTGGCTTAAATGAGAAGAGAATCGATTTCCTGAAACATATTCCATCTTCTTGAGACTGGAAACCAACATCCAGTAACTTAAAAGCTGAGAGTGTGTGCTGCTGAAAGTCTAGTGGTCTAACTGCCTTTCTTTTCCATCCACAATATTCCGTTTAATTGATGACAGAAATTAAAATTCGCAGTGACCATTCAAGTATGCAAAGACATAACATGAACAGTCACATACAGTGAATTGGGGCTGATTGTCTGGTGATGAAGTCAGGGATACTGAGTTGTGCTATTCCGTTGTGCTACACAGCACTAGCATTCCCTTCAAGATGTTTTAAAAATGGCCCACCTCAAAATAAAGTTACTTATTCTTTTTCTTAACATGTCAAAAAAAAAAGGAGAGAATATAAACTATATCCCAAATTTACCCAAGGGAATGAAACAAGGTAATGAAGAAAGAGAACTCTTGTGCAAACCAAGCTAACCAACACATCAGCCAACCAAAGAAAAAACATGTAATGTGTGATCGAGCAGTTAAAGAATGTATCAGAAATTAGAAATACATAAAGGTAAATATCTCCCGGATTTGCTGCCAACATATTTTTCTTTGAATAGAGAATTTAGACACAATTTTTGAAGAGCAAGGGGATTAAAACAAGAATTCTGAAACCTTGAACAATATCAGTATTTCCTTATGCATTAGAGTGGATCATCTAGAGGCAGAGTGCAATGTCTGTCACTGTGATAAACCAAGGAAAAGGTCATAGCAATTGACATATGGAGATAGTATTGACATATGGAGATATCCATAAGATAGGACGTTATAAAGAATAAGAGGTTATCATGAACTGAATTTCAGAATTATATGCAATCAGCAGAAAAAATTCAAAGCTGAACAATAGCAAAATGCAGAGTACCATTCAAGAGCTATGGGCAAGTCTGCTGCTACAAAATCCATTTGCCTCCAGTCCTTTTCCAACTCCACTTTTTTTAACTTCTGGTCCCTAGTCATCCCTCTTTTATCCTTCACAAGCTTTTCACCCCTGTGTATTGTGATACACTTAATTCCTGCTTCTCTAGGCTGTGTAGCTTGCTATCAAAGGAGTACTAAAAACAAAGGAGAGATTTTCTGCCTGCTCAGTATCATGTAGATGCAATTTCAAGGGAGATTCTTCCTAAACCTTGAAACAATCTGCCCAGTATTTATGGGCTGTCTGAAGACCTCCCCTCTGCCCAGCACTTGTGGGACTGTGCCTCTAGCACTGTTACCATTAAGCTCTACTGTTAACTCCACCTCGTCCATCTGGGCAGGCTTCATTCCTCTTCCACCTAAGACTGAATTACGACTTGGCACAACTTTATTCCCCTCACGGGTGGAAACTGATTCTTCTGATGCTGTTTGTCCTTGCTCAAGAAGCCAAATTGTATTGGTTGCTCTCTGTATTTAATTGCAAGTGGTTTTCTGTCATTGCGGTAATTCATTAGGATGTGGCTTCCCATAGGATGGATGCAGGCTACAGGAATTTGGTGGTACAAGTGTTGTTTCTTCTCAGGAATTTTTGACAATATGCAATACTATTTTATGCAGGATAAACATGTCTTTAATAAATATTCATATTCCTTTTTGTCTAGGTTTCTACATGGGCATTGTCATAGCTACAAAACTCATACAATACACAAGCCTTTACTCAGTCTGAAAGCTTTTAGCAACAGATATTCACTCTCAGTGATATTTCACCAGACTTGACACAATTGAGGCATTTAAATATTCTTTTAAAATAAATAAAAAAAAAAAATCAAATATTATTTTAAAAGATATCCTTATTTGTATAAATACTGTCTTTTTATAAACAGATTCAATATGAGAGTGGGATAGATTTAATGTGGGATAGATTTTTATCATGAGCAATAGTAAGTTTATATGCAGTAATTCTGCCTTTAGAGATATTTACAGTAATCTGTGGTCAAAGTTGTTTTGCATCCAATTTTTTAAGTGATCAGATAGCATTTTCCAAGGCTGTTATTCTGAAAAACACAGTACTTGCAGTTTTTAAAAAAAGTATGCAGATACCAATGAATGCTGCTTATAAAGCTTTAACATTCCATAATTATATTAGATACAGTAGCTAGGTCACTATTTTAAACTGCATATTTTTAAATCTATTTGGCAACCAGGAAAAAGTTTAGCTGTCAACCAATTATTATATCAATAACTTTCAAAGGAAAACTTTTATTATCCTGAAATGTGTAGCATTACACAGATGTACCCAGTGCACTGAGGTTCATCTTGCCTAGATATATTTATTTTTCAATAATTCCTCAAATATGACTTTCACTACAACCTTGTTTCTTGTGAGGATTATCTGGAATCTGCATCTGGAATCTTCAATGATACAGCATTAAACATTGAATAAGTGACTGCAGCTTGCATCCTGTATGCGAATTAGAGCTTAGCCCTTTCATGATTTTTAGGTCTCCTAATTTTATTGGCTTTATTTCATCTCAAAGTATCTATATATGCACACACATACTCTTTATGTTTTTCATGTATATATATATATATATATGTATACACACATATACACACAAACACTTTATATTTTAGATGTATCAATAGGATTTTTTTTCCCCTAAAATATATTTGGCAGGTCTGTCCTGTCCTATTTAGGGCATTTCATGCCCACAACGCATTTGCAGTGACTCCTGAGGTAGCAACGTCAATGCCAGCACAGTTGTACTGTGCAGCACAGCTGGGCATTCTCTCAGAGATCCAGCATGAATTCCAAAATCAGCTGAGCTGCAGTAGCTCCATAGTGCATGGAATCTCGTTAGCCTGGGTTTTAGCTCTTTGGGCAGAGCAGGAAAGAATCTGCTTCAAGAACCAGGCTGATCACGGTTTAGATATCCCAGTACCAAGATCAATTGTGCAAAGATTTTAGAAGGATTTAATACCAAACAAATGGAGATTCTACTTGGCTACCCAAACTCCTTATTTCAACAGTCTGATAGACACATATCAGCCCTGCATCTATTGTATTCTATGTCTTTTCTCAGAAACAGGTCAGGCAGTACTGTACTCTAAGAACAAACACTATTTTCCCCCTCAGCACATTTAGATTTTTTTTCTGTCTCCTTCTATTTCTTTTTTTTTTCTGATGTGGGTACTCACATTCACTGGGCGGCTTGCCAAGCTCTCTTTCCTTTAGATGTGTTGGTGGAAAATAGGATCTTAATCCTTTCCACCTGACACATCGAAGAAGAGTTCTACTCTTTGGTGTGAAGGTCTGCACCCAGAGTTTGTTTTAAAGGAAGGAAGAAGGGATTGCTCAGAGCTTTGCTGGTGGATGAACCACCAAACTGAGCAGGCAGCTCAAGTGACACATGCATGCTTGGGGAGAGACGGGCATTAAGACCAGCTTCCCAAAGGAAAAGTGCAATCTCCTATTTCATGCCACATTCCCTGACATCAAAAGGAGTCCAGCTGAAGTCTTTTTTGTGAAATCTATTCTCCTTCTTACCAGCCTGAGCAAAGAGATCATCCAGCCTTTAGTCTGTGTACCTGAGAAAGAGCCTCTGAGGTACTCAGTACTTGTGTCACACCAGCCTGGAAGCTGACTCCTGGCCTACATGGCCCAAAGTCATGAGGGTAATTCAGGCTGTGTTTGAATTTTCTTCAGGCATCAAAAGGCAGAACGAGAGCAGGACAGACTGAATTGAGCTCTCCTGTAAAATCATAAATTGGCAGTCAGGGCTGCACAGCTGAGTAAAGAGAGAAATAGCAAAAAGAAAAAACAAAGCAAACATGCTGAGCAATATATTTTGGCTTTTGAATTGTTTTCCTCCTTCTGGATGAGGCAAATAACACACCCAAGAAAGCATTTCTGCCACTGTTGATATGAGACTACAGATCTGCGTGGAATACTTGAAAATGCATAAATTCTTCACTAATTACATCTTAAATAAACATTTAATATAATTTCAGATTTCACCACATCATACTAATGAGCTACAAACAACTGTCCTTTGACCCAGAGCTTACAGCCCCTGGCAATTTCCTTTCTACTTAGCACATCATGAAGTCTTTAGATGGCAATTTTACAATATGACATGGTTAATAATTCGGTCTTTTAGAAGCAAATGAAATAAAGAATATTCTTCCAGGGAATTGAAATTATCAGGATTATGGTGCCTATGAGGAGCTTAATGAAACAGGAACAGAAGCATCAAAGTCACTTTTGACTGCAGAATTTTATGATAAATATATTGAGTTCTTTTTGTTTCTACTTCAACTTTTTGCTCATAAAAATATTGTGCCAATATCAGTCGGAATTGGACATTGGAATTGCCTGCTCTGTTGCAGGGGTAAATTTGCAAATGCTTTCACCTCTTCTAGTCTGGTCCTATGTGTTCAGCGAATTGACAGAAATTCCCTTTATACAGGAAATTCTTATAATAAATCTTGCTTAAAAAAACTGTGCTGGACAACCTAAAATTCTAAACTAAAGATGTTATGGCAAGCAAAGGTCTAGTTTTTTTTTCCTTCATTCTGTGCCTAATTTCTTATCTCCCCCCTGTTATCTGAAAACATCTAAGTAGCCCCCTCTCTTGTAGAATCTCATCAGCTCACAGTGCTTCACGTATTTACTTTCCCAATATTTAATGGTCAATCACCTCATGGAAATTAAACAGAATTTCACTCTGCTTAATCCACAAAGGCAGTGTGGAATGTTTTAAAAAAATTGCTTTTATATCTTCCTGGTGCAGAAGAAGTGGCCAGAATGCAGTTCTCCAGCTGCCTTCCAGCTACGTCAAGAATGATGCCAACCTTGCTCTTTTTATGCCCACAAATCCGTTCTGTAGCACACATGAACACATTTTCTTACAGCTATAAGGGAACTCCACTGGAAGAATGACACAGTTGAACCTCCTCAAATTCAGAAGACATTGAACACTCTTGCTTAGAGCTTAAATGGCCAAGGTGCTTCACTTAACTGCTGTGTTTTTGACTAGAGCAAGAATAAACGCTTAGCATTTAATTTACTGAAGTTTCTAGACTATTAAGAATATTTCTGGATCTAGTAGCATTAATTTAAAGTAAATTAATTGTTTAGGATCAACACGTATTATATTCAAGACAAAAAAATTGCAGCAGGACCCTGTAAATTAAGTCATAAAATAGATTTGAGCAAAGGACTGGAAATTGGTCTGCAGCAACTTTCTCCAGGCAGGTCTAAAGTTCACAGTCAAAAGAAGGCAACATTTCTGCTGTTCTCTGTACCTTCTTTCTCAAGTCCCTCATTTTGAATGATCTAATTTAACCAACTGTAGCATCATGGTACCTATATCATACTACTCCTCCCAGTGGAAATAGTCCAATGACTGTAATTAATCAAACAATTAAGTACTTTGTTGAACTGGGACTTAAACAGAGGAGCCAGAAAAGAGCTGAAGGCAAAACAAAGCCGATGCATTTTAATCTTCTCTTTCTCCCCATGAATGCTTCACAGGAAATAACAGGTTGTTTTGAAGGAACTTGCATTTTAAGCACAGTTTGTCCCATAATCTGTATCACACATTTGGCAGCCTATGTAACTTTGATAACAGAAAATAAATTCTTGCACACCAAATACCAAAATGTTAATTATGCTTTTCGTTGGCCTCAGATAAATCCATATTTTATAATGGATTTAGGCATATGGAACTACAGCCTAGAGGCTGAAACAACAGCTTGGTTCTTGCAGGGCTTACAGATCATAGAAAGCCTGTTGCGATGTGTCTTTAAAATGACCTTTTGACGGAAAGAGAAAGAATAAACTATAGCTGCTCAGTGAATACATACAGCACACTCGATGATAATTACTAAAGGAACTGGTCTGAGCAAGAATATATTAGCACATAATGTTAATTATTGAAGAAAGAACAACAGAATAAATTTGCATGTAGATGTTATATATGGAAAGCAATGGTACTGAATCTATGTAATACAGTACCTGAAGCAATCACATTTATTTTATGGACTTGAGAAACTGATGAACAAGAAGGTGACTTCTTACTGCAGTGACTTCAGGCACTAATTCATTAACAATATAAGAATGAATAATAAATACTTCAAATAAGCTGTGTTTCTCATATCCGTCTCTAATGACTATGTAATTAAAGCAAGTTGAAAATGGGAAGTCTTGTGTGAAATGTAGTTCTTAAATAAAATTAATATCTTCAGTGAACTGGCAATTCTTTTTTTCTCAAAAATAATCCCACGGATTTGTAAAAGATATTTACTAATGAACTCGTAAGCATTGGAAACAAAACCCACTTTTTCTCATCTGTTGAATGCTATAGAGCAAGAAAGACAGCATAAGGAAACTCGATAGCTTGGAACAAGCCTGGGTAAGTTATCTATGATGCTTCAAGATCAATGGAGTCAATGGTACAAAAAGGACAACACAGCTGTTCGAGGCATGTACTGGAGTTTTTAGTTCTGTGTGAGCCTGGTTTCTGAGTGGTGAGCTTCTCAGAGCACATCTTATTAACAGTATCTTCAGTGCAGGGTAAAAAACCTCAAAACTCTACAAACACCCCTCCCCAATAATTTGTTCATCTTCCCTTTGATTATCTTGTTTCAGAAACAAAGCATTTCTATCTGAACCCAAAGACATTTATTGAAAACTGCTTTTTTTTTTTTTCACTGAAACCAGTCTCTAGGAGGTGTAGCTGTCAATTCCCCACTCAGAGAGAAGTGGCTTGGAGGGTATTTATTTTTCTTAACCTTTAGAGGAACTTGGACTCTTTCAGCCATTGAATTCCTGTAGTGGGACACATTCCCCAGTATGCTGTCTCAGCCTCCTGTCCCAGCTGAACCCCAAATTAAATATTCCCTTCCAAGGGAAAGAAATGTGAATAGGTGGGCAAAAAATGAGCCATATGAAATGGGCAGTTCACCACGTGCCCAGGTAGAATGACTGAAGGATTAATGCCAGAACGGGCCACTGTGAGGGTCTCCAGCCATGAACATGAATGACTGTGAGCACAAACTCATATTCTCATCATATTTGAATGTGTAGGATTTCGTATGGCCTGATCTATGTATTTGGGTTAAAGCTTAACTCCTTGGTGAGCAGGCTGTGTCTCAGAAGTCAGATGACAGTAAAATTACGTGAGCAGCACTGTACTAGATGTTTTGTCTTCCTCAGGCTTCTAAACTTCTTGTGTTTAAGAATAAACAAAATGTGTTTAAGAAAGAGCAATGAATAAGTGAATAAGCAAAGACTTTTGATCCTTTGCTTTCTGCCAGTGAAGATGAGCACACCTAAATAGCTGTAGGCTTGCCGGAGGCTGGTGCACTGGTCTGTGATCTGTGTAGGTAGATCTTGAATCTTTGCAGAAAAGAAAGCTGTCAGACACGAGAACACAGCAGCATGCTTGAGGATGTAGGTTTGTAATACTAAATTTCAACCAAGACAGAAAATTTCTTGTTTCTTAATGCTTTTTCATTTTGTGAAAGAAACTTGCATTAACTATCAAAGAATTTCGTTTGGGATCATGGCTACTTTGCACACATGTCACATATAATTATATTAATCCCTACCTCAGTTATTAAGAGCCAACTATTGTTCTGTCTCATCTAATCCAGACATTGGCCTTCCATTCCCCTGAGAATGTCTCATATGTAGTTTTGGGAACATACACAGGGACAGCCCCTAGACAGGTCTCATCTGCAATCTCTGTCACTGTCAGCAGACTTTATTGGGATCCCACCACCTCAGGATATTTTCTGGGTACTAATTTAAGGATGTGTGGTAGTTCCTTTTTCCATTCAAGGATAATTGAGTATATTAATGATCTAATATGTCATGGGCCATCTGTTTTAAATATTATTATTATGTCTCTTATTCCCTCAGTTTTGTATGGTGGCAATTCCAAAGTCTTTCTATAACAAACATGTCTTGTAACTTTGGAGAATCCCAGGATACTATGCTTTGAATAGCTCAAAATAGTTATTTTTTGAAATAGTGACTTCTTGAAACCATTCCACATTTTTTATGGCTCTGAAGCTTTCATTAGAAAGGACTATAAAATCCACTGTTTGGGCAGGAATGGCATACTGACATACAGACTTAGAAAATATCTTGGACTCGGTGTGTAATAGATCTGCTTTCTCAGATTTATTGGAACATTTTAAACCATTCTTACTTTAGAAGGGAAAATAATCCTTGAATTTAGTCTTACTATAGCTGCTGCATTAATATGTTGATTGTTTGAGCTTAGTGAGAGAGAGACACTTGACAGAAGGTTCTTTGGATTTCCTTCATTTTTATTTCCTCTGTTTCAAAATCATATTTTCTTTTCTTTCCCACAATTTGGAAAGGAATGAGGAGTAAGGAATACAGTGGATATTTTAGCACAGACTACAGGCTGGAAGACATACAAGCAGGGTGTTTTGTTTTACAAAAAATTGTCTTTTCCATTCCATGAATGAAGCAAAGAACGAATTTTTGGAAAATGTAAAGAGGAAAACATGAATTTCTTCCAATGACTAGGAATATTGATAGACTTTGCTTTCTGCCAACAGATAACTGGAGCCTTTGCTGCCTGTTATAGATTTGTCTAACTATTCTGAAACAAAAAATAAATTAGTTTTTAATTGCACATGCATATTTGAAAATGAAATCATTAAGCTTGTTTCACTAAGTGTTTTCGTTTTGATAGGTTTTCCACCTGCTGTAGCACCAGCAAAACATGAAGCAAACTTTATAATGTGAGCATTAAATATTCAGTCCAAATACTCAGTGTCGTCTCCTTTTAATGCAGCTGTAAACTGACAATGAAGTCCAAGCTAAACTCTAATGTTACTGGCACAGTAAAAATGATAATTTTCTTTACAACAACAATTAATGATAGATTCAAAATTATTGTCAGAAATAAAATATTTGAGCCAACTTGGCTCAGGTACATTTGTACCAACTTGATGATTCCAATGAGTCTGCAAGCCTGCAAATGGAGGAGCAGAGTTTCAACAAAATTCCCATTTTATTTTGAAAGAAAATTACATTTCCATGTAAAACTTTTCTGTACTTATGGAGCAGGTGATCTTCTCTTTGTGAAAAAGAACGATGGCCACTCAGCAACAACCCAAGACAAGAAGAACCAAAAGATATCCTGTGATGTATTCTTGCAGGCAAGTCTTCAGCAGAAGATAGTTATGATTGTAAATAGGACAGAGCTTCAATTCCAGGTATTCTGTACTCCTGGCTGCAGTGGGAACCTGCTGCTTGATGCAGCTGGACAACTTGAATGTTTGTTTTTGTTATGTGTATGTAAATATATATATGGTATATATGCCAATCCTTCATTTCTTTTGTTAAAATAGAGGGAACTAAAAATAAAAAGAGATGGATTCACAAGCATCTATAAGAATGTGGATGGTTTTCAAAGCATTAGAGAGAAAAGGAGGCTATTTTAGGAATAAAGATAATGAAAGTTGGCGTGTATTCCCTATACAACAACAAAAAATCTCTTATAGACAGAAAAGCAAGCAGTTGCAACTAAATCTCAAATTCAGAGTCACAAAAGTGTATAAATAAAAGTTCAGCGAAGTTTTCCATGGAGTTGTACACCTTCAGTTTCTCCTCCTTATTAAAGAATAATGTTTATTCTTCCCCAAGTTTCCACCTTCCAAAAGAAATTTTTAAAAAAAATGCAAGCCCATCCTGGAGAATGTAGAGGGGAAATGGACAAAGCCTGTTCCATAATTACCTTTTCCAGATTAATTTCAAAGCCTTGCAAAAGATGAGTGAGAATTTTCAGTCAGATCAGAACATTTACTCTGCCAAAATTCCATCCTTCTGAGCAGGTTTTGTTGTGGATTCTGGTTTCACAGATTCTCTCTTTTATACAGAAAGGAAATGGAAAGAAAATGGAAAAGTTCGTAAAGGTAGACTGACTGGGAAGATAGGAAAACTTCATAATCCTGCAACATTAAATATTTTTTTATTATTGCACTCCTTGCTACTGTTTTGCCCTACAGAAACAGCATTTTAAAGAAGAGATAATTTAATTCTACAGAATGAAACAGTATATTGCAAAATGCCATATATCTCATAAGGGATTGATCTGGTGGAATAAATGTTGAAACTGAAAGTTATTTAACTGTTTAGTCTTTTTCATCATTCTCTACTGTTCCCTTTTGTTTGTTCATGTCCAATATTTGTGTTGGAAAAAAGTGCTTTTTTTCCCAATCCAGAATTTCTGGTCCTATATCTGTTTCTGCTAGCACTTAAATCTATGTCCAAAATTTCATCTGTTTTTTGGTACTGCAGACGTGAACTACACTCACAACAGGCCATCTTCATTATAGCAGCCCTGGGTTGTATAACATTTTTAATAAAAGTACTTTTACTTTCAATAAAGAAATAATCACATATTCAACCAAATTCCATATAAAGACAGCTGCTTGCTCATTGAATGGTCTCCAGCAGCAACATAGGCACTAAAGGGCTGGATTGGTGTTGGATGGATCTCAGTAGCAGCTGTGGGGTGAAAAGAGAATGACCCATAGGTAATGTAGCTCTCTGTGAAGAACCGAGGGAGCACAGAAAATCCTCTCCATGCTCCATCCTTCTCCCTGTTCAACTGCATTGGTTTCTCTGGGAAATTAATTATCATATCCAGATACATAGAGAAGAGAACTTCCCAAATCAGGAGGCAGTACATATGCAAAATCTTCATTTTTCATCAAAAAAGTAATCTGAAAATGTCCGTTTTTGCATGATGTTTTTTCTCCCCCAAGCCAGACCAATGTGTAGTTCTTTACTACATTTTAAAACCAAGACAATGAAACCAATCATGGCCAGTCAGCAGTGAATCTATAAAGCCACAGATGAGTATTTACAAAAGGGTATGTTCAACCCCTGTGGCACTGCAATTCCCACCAGCCGTGATGAACAGCAGCAAAATCTTAGGCTTACATTAAAAATATCTAATATTTGTAAGAATAATGCTTAAATGTTAGCACCAATATTTTTTTAAAAGTGCAGTGCTCAGAGTAGTACTTGAAATCAAACTTTGTTTCTGTTGAAGTTCTAATTAAAAGTTATGTTTACAGAAAGCAGCAAGGATGGTAGGCATTTGTAATAATTTGTGATAAATATTAGGAAATAATCACTATCACAGTTTGAAAGTAAACCAAAATCACATACATTCCTTTGGCCTTTTTGATAGATACTGGGAGAGGGGAAGTAGCATTACTTTATTCTTTAATGCTGCAACACCCAGCATACACCCCTGGTCAATCCTGAAATATCTTCTGCACTAGCTATAAGAAATTTATGCGTCCTGTGTCCTGATCTTCCTTTTGTTCTTGTGCCTGTATTAGGGATTCAGAGATATATGCACAAGCAAAGCCTGAAGGCTGAATTTACAGGGTTTCAGTAGCAATGAAAAAAAAATCTAGATATAATGTCCCAATATCTTTGCCAATCTACCTTACTAACTTCCTTATAATCAGTGTTTCATTTGGTCTGAAGTTACATAGGTGAATATAATTTTCATTGAAACCACAAAGGAAAGTAAGGATTTGTTTACTACCTCACCTGTAGCACGGTGCTGCCTTTGGCATTTTGACCATTGCTAGTAAAGTGCTTGAAAAATACATGAAGAAAGTAAAAAAAAAAAAAAAGGCAAATTATTTCCAGTCACTACAGACCTGAATTATTTTTAAAGCGGTGATTGACTGATGGAAGTCTCTGCACTCTCCTGCGTGATCCAGAAATAAATCAATTAAACAACTCCATTTTGTCTTTTCCCCCCTTTTTTATTTAGGTCATCATATCAAAAACTGTATTTCAGTAAGCTTTGAGGCAATCCTGAGTTGGAGACCCTGGTGTTCAGAAGCTGATCATTCCATAGTTTATTCCAGTTCATAAAAGTGTGAGTAACAGGGAATTCCTTGACAGATTTCCCCTCCATATATCCTCTGACAAAACCTGAATGTTTTCCAGAATGTCAATGCAAAACTTGGTGTCCTCAGCTTTCACAAGTTTCATAAAACCTGTGGCAAACTGCCTTTGGTCTGTCACATTTAGAGTCTCACTCAGGCTTGCTGACAGTTACATGAAAGCTGGCAACTTCGAAGCAGTTTGCCTGGAGAAGAATCCCTGTAAATGAGTGGGAAATGGAGTCAGGGCGAAAGTCCAGCCTGATTTGCAAAGGCTGTCCCAGTGATTTGAAGGCTGATACTGGTGTGCCTCGAAGCAGGACACAGACAGCTGCTCTTGCCCAGGCTGGTTTTAAGTGCACAGCAGCTCCCTGCAGGGAAGCGGGAGCTCAGATGGCCTCCCAGCCCTTTGGGGTGTCCTCTCGCCGTTCCCCAGCATCCACCATCACACCGCACCGTGGAGCCGGCTGGTTCCCTCAAGGCCCAAAGAAGGAGTTTCCCCCCAAGTTGTTGCAGTGGGTTGGTAGCACAGTGCTCCTGGTTATTTGCTGGGGAAGGTGTTGTGGTGACACCCTCCTGCCTCACCAGCTTTTCCCCTCGGACCAGAGCAGAGAGACCTCGGACAAGCTGGCCAAACTGCCCAGGAGGACATCGGCACAGCTGGCTGCGAAAGGCCTGCTCTGCCTCCCCATCTCCTGCCTGGTGCACATGCTGGGGGTGTGGGATATCCTAAGGGTGGGAGATGGCGGATCAGGGCAGGGCCTGGGGGCCACTTCAAGCTGGAAGCAAAAGGCACAAGATGGTGGCAGGGTGGTGGAGCAGTGGCAGGAAGGGGCCCGCGCTGGGGGCCTGCAGTTTGTGACATCACCAGAGCGGCACTGGAGCGACACTGGAACGATGGGGGAGCAAACATTCCATGCCATTAGAACAGGGCACAGTGGCATGAGGAGCCCACTGTGAGCCCAAGCGAGGTGCTGGCAAGGCCACTGCTGGCAATGCACAGCCACCATGGATGAGAACAGATATCCTTTTCCTCTGCTGCTTTCTGCTCCTCCCCTCCCTGCCCTGTCACAGCTGCCATTGGGAGCCCCCCACACGTCTCTTTCCCCTCAGGCCTGGACCTGGTCTGGGCACACAAGGGACCCCCAGGATGGCAGGAAGGGCCTGGGGCAGCCAGTCTCGTCAGCCAGGGCCTGCTGACAATGTTTGGGCGGGCACAGCGCTGGGAGCACTCACTCCTTGATGTTTCTTGGCATGCCCCACTGTTCACTGCCGCTGCTGAATCCCCTCGGCCTCCCTGCATTTCTCTCCTCTCACTGCACCCCCTTCTGCACCCTGATCACCCCTTGATCTCCTTCACATCCTCCCTTCAGCCCTTCTAGTCACTGCCCTCAGAGTCTTTGAGGACAGAGCAAAAATCTCTTCCTGCACACCTCAGGGCCTGCTGCATTCTCAGAGGTCAGAAGACACGGATGTTCTAGAGTATGAGAAAAGGAAAGCACAAGCTTCTTAGGTTTAACAAAGTTAAACTTCTTCCCCTCCTCCCCCTGTTAACAGCCGATTGCATGGGCCAGAATATTCCTTAACCTCATCTCATACGTGGTTTTGGAATGTCATTCAGAATGATTTCAAGACTGGGAATATTGATTTAGAGGGTTGCATGAGGCTGCTTGAAAAAATGCAAATACCTTTTGATGAAGACCATCTAAAACATATTTTCAGGGTAAGGTGTATGCATATTAAGCAATTAACAGTTTAAAAGTTCAGTTACACACATATCCTACATTTGCTGATTTTTTAAAATTAATTTTTTGGCAAGTGTATTTTGTGCTAGGGTGGTGTGCAAAATCAGCAAAGAATTTGCGTCCTCCAGGTCTTTTGTTTCTGTGTAAAATAGATAACCAAGGGCTTGCATTAGAATCAGAATAATTTTGATTGGAAAATACCTTTAAGATCACTGAGTCCAGCCATTAATACAACATTGCAAAGTCCACCACTAAACCTTGTCCCTAAGCACCAGATCTACAATTCTTTTAAATACCTGCAAGGAATGGTGACTCAGACACTTCCCTGAACAGCCTGTTCCAATGCTTGACAACCCCTTCAGTGAAGAAATTTTTCCTAATAGCCAATCTAAACCATCCCTGGCACAACTTGAGGCCGCTTCCTCTTGTCCTAATGCTTGTTGCTTTGCAGAAGAGACTGACATCCACATGACACTGTCTTTTGACCACAATGAATTAGTGTAAGATGGAAAATATGTGGGTTTTGATTCCCATTTCTTTTTGTGACATGTCTGCACTTGAGAAAAGTTAAAGCATTCTGGTTTCATCCCATCCATCTTCTTCTGTGATGAAGCTAAGGAGTCCAGACGTGCCTGTCTGACGCTGGACAGAACCATTAGAGCAACTTCCTAAAAATCCTCTTGCCAGGAGACAACATGGTCTTGTCTGAGCTGTTCAGTCTTTAGATCCAGCACACATTCGTTCAGTTCTCCACTATACCTCTCCTGTAGTATTTAAGAGGTGTGCCTGAATGGATGGGAACTGCACTCAAACCCCCAGGGAAAGGATTTGGCCATGAGACGTGGCAATGTTTAAGAGATTTCCATGAAAGTTACAGGATACAGCTAGAAATTGGACTTAATAAGTTAATTTAGTATAGGTAAGCAAACTACTGCCAAGTGGATCTTGTCTCAGTGGGAAAATACTACAAAATAGAGTGCCTTGGCACATACTGGGTTTACATGTTCTTCAGGTCCCTTCTAGTAATGACTCAATAGATGTATGGTCTTCCCTTTTACCTAATTTTTTCCCCCCAAAATAGCTGTCTGGTAATGCTGTTTCCCTAAGGGAATGAAACCCAGTGTGTATGCATACAAATATATAAATATATATATATGACTCTTTTGAGACTGTTTCAACCAGCTAGCTGATTCTGTCCTGATTTGGCAGAGGAGAATTAACTATGGAAGTCAGAAACTTTTAGCTCATGAGAAGGAAGGCACTAAGTTTTCCTCGCCCCTTCTTCTTCCTCTCTCATTGTTGTCTGCCTTGTCAAGCCAAGGAAAAACCAGCGCCATGAGCTCAATCCTGGCTAAAGCAGATTCCTGTGGTTTTTGAACTTGCGCTGCATTGAGACGATTGCCGACCTTGAGAATCTCTTGAGAACTTAAAAATACTTCTCATTGTTTCCTCTATCTTCCACCTACTTTGGTTTCTCACAGGGGTTTGAGAGAGATGGTCAGCTGTGGGTAGAGAAGAGAGGAATTATTTGAGGGAAGTGGCCTGCAAAGAACAAGTCTGATCTAGTTGTATTTAACAACATATTATACCAAACAGCCTGATCTAGTTATTTGTAGCAGTACTGTGGGGTGTTCTTTGCTATTTGAGAAAGATTTACATGGGTTCAGTAGTTTGGGGGCTCAAATATTTCATCAGTGTAATAACATGTAAAAATTCAAAGCATTCCAGAAGGAAATCTAACTGACATCATTGTCAGTAACTACACATCAGCAGTTAATATAATGGTTATACATACCAAAATACATTTAATAGAAAACATAGTTTTAAAGAAAAATCAGCTTTTTTTCTTGTCTGTTCTCTTTGAGTTTCTTTTACTGTAATACTCTTTTGAGCAATATCAGAATTATGAACATTAAGCTTTTAAGGAATAATAAATTTTCATATAATTTCTCTCAAGACTTTTTGTTTCTTCTTTTTCCGAACAGCGAAGATTTGGTGTGCATTAATAAAAACAAGAATGATAAAAATCTACCCAAAAAATTATAAGAGTATCTTTTTATAGTGACATGATTTTTATCACTTTAATTTGAAGAGCTCTCCTGTGTAGCATTATTGCCTGTGTTTCATCAAGAGGCAACTGAAATAGAAACTTTAATTTTTTGCCCAGCTTTATTTTGTGCCAGTAACTAAGTCAACATCTTCCAAGTCCTGATAGACTGTTTATTTCCAAAATAAGTTGGTATTTTCTTTTCCTAGCTAATGGTTATGAGCAAATTTGCAGTATTGTTAAGAATATTAAAAATCTGATTGAGGATATCAACCTTAGATGGGGAATTTCTCAGCAGTAATGAAATGTGTATAATTAGCATTTGTACTGAAATATTTTCTTGCTAGTGATTTCTGTTAAAAATGATCATTATTACTCTCTTTCACAAAGTCAAAGCAAATACTGAAGTACTGATTGGTAAGATTTTTCACTAGAACTCCTCATGAAATTTAATTTTATACTCTTTACGATTATCTAATATGTTTTTACTCCTATTGTACTTTTTCAGAAGTACAGTAGGAACTGTACTGCATAGGAAGGAACTGGCAATGGATCATTAAAATTTTAGGTTTTATGGTATGGCTTCAAAACCAATCTAATTTAGCAGTAATCAAAAGTCTTGATCAAAGAGCAGCCGGAGCTCAAGTAAGCAATTTCCTGTTTATAGACACTTTTGTGGAAGCCAAACCAGCCATAGTAAGTTCCAGCATGTTTTGGGTGCTGGAACTTAGCCTCTTTGGCAGTCTCCATTTAAGGAGCCAAAACATAGGAATTTTGATCAGCTTACAATGATAATCACTGAGGCAGTGGACTGCCATTTATTTGTGATTTTTGTGAGCAATTTTGTCAACAGATTTCTCTTAATTTGGCAACTTTTAAGAATAGTTCAGGCTAAAATGTTAGAAACATTTGTATCTCGTATGCAGTTACTTATTTTGAGTAGAAAATTTTGAAGGAAAAATAGAATTGTTAAACCTGAGAAAAATGTAAAAGGCAAAAATGGTAAAAAAGTATTATTCTACTCAAATTCTTTTGCCCTTTTAACTATTCTAGTGGCTTTTGTATTGAAACATTGAAATTATTCACTATGCCAACATTTTGTAAGCTCTATGAAAACAAGCTTACAATTCAAGAATTCTGAAAGTGTGAATAATTAATCTAAGTTAAGCATTCTGGCTTGTTAAGAATAGAACATGATGTCACAGGTTATTATAAAATATCCTGTCTTCAAACTTTAATAGTGTTTCTTATTTGAAGTGTTGAAAGACTTGTATCTCTTGATAATTTGGTCATCCTTATTTCATTTTTAAGATTACTGGTTGCTGTATTTCGTATGCAAATTTAACTGACAGTATTTACAATAAGGTGTAAATAGCTATTGGAGAGGTATTAGACTAAATATATTTTCCAATTGATAAGTTTTATGCTTCGAATTTACTTTAATGAATAGCATTTTAGAGATTTTCTACAATGTATTTTAATATTAAAAATGCATTAAATCTAAATTTATTGTACTTATTTAGATGTTAATTATGTCATACAGTCCATTTTACTTTATATAAAATATTTGTAGCACAAAAAGTCTAATCTAAAAGTTAAAGAGTGTAATCTGATAATGCATTGTAGTCACCGTTGCCTGAGGGTTCCTCTATGAGTCTCACTCTTATGGTCAGTTATAAAAGAGTGTTTGGTGTGCAACTTTGTATCATTGCATGCTGTTTTATTGAAATTTTTTTTTTTTAATTATTTCGTTGCTTTTTTCTTCAGAAAGCTGTTGACAAACACTCAGGAAACGTAATTAGCATGGACGACTTCAGAGCAATTTATCGAGCTCTTGTACACAGACCTGAATACGAAGAACTATTCAAGGCTTACTCAACAGATGGCATAATTCTATCCGACACCCAGCTCATTAAATTTCTTGTAAAAGAACAATTTCAAATTGAAGCTAATGAAACAACTGCCTTAGAAATTATTATGAAGTATGAACCCATTGATGACGGTATGCCCAGTTTAAGTATTCGGTATCTAGCTCTTATTTATTGTGTTTCTGTCAATGACTGTGTTTTGCAAAACCTCATATCTTCATTTCTTTAAAAGCAATGTCTTTTTATCTATTTATTACTTTTTTCTTTCTGAGTTTTAATGTATTTATTTTCATGGTGCCCTCCTTTCTCTTGTCCCTTCTTTTTTCTGTTATTTGTTTGTCTTTTTTCCTAGTCTTTCTATATATTCTGTTCTTCAGCTCACTACAAACCATTTTTAATTTGTTTTGTTTAGGGTTCTTATCTGCCATTTTGCTTGTCTGCTCATTACCCTGCCTTGTGTCCCTTGAATCATTTGGTGATAACGCAAGGCCTCAGACAAGACTTTTATGTCCCTCTGGCTTGCTTGCAGAAGCACCGTGTAAGATTTTCACAGGTGCCTGGTCACCCTTTCCGAATCACAAGAACTCTGAGATGAGGAGAGGTTCATAAGTCTGTGACATGTTCTTCTCCTATTGAAAGGTGCCTCAAGTTGTGGTGTAACACTTCTGCTGAGTTTCATGGAATCCAACTTAAGGCAAAATTTACAGCTAAGATATGAAAAGGATATAACTGCATTTTGTTGCAAGCTGTTACTTTATTCAGTGGAATGTGTTGAATTCTTTAGTTTCCTTGGTTCCCAGTCTTTGAAAATGGGTGGAATTGATAACTGGTTAAGAAAAACAAACCCAAGGAGAAAATATTTCTTCTGGGATCATAACCTGGGATTATCTATGCTGCCCTGTGGTGGAAGAAGAAAATGGAAAATGTCACTTTTTTGATGAGAAACAGAAGACATTTGGTGTTTCATGAAGAGGCACTTACTGTCCAGTAATAGCTGCAAAACACATGACTCCTTATGCCTTTATTCTTTGAGGTTGCCTTTCAAATTTGACTCTATTTCATTGAACATATTCTACTCTTTCTGAGGAACTAATATGTTTACTAATTGTATAAGTTACCAGTTTAAAAGGTTCCTTTTATTTTGTGTTACTTGTTTTGATGGGGAAGTTAAAAGATATAACACAGTTAAACAGTGAGAAATCTTCAGTTCATTAGAAAACACCTTTGTAAATCAACTGAAGTTTCTATAGCTTTAATTTAGTGTCTGGTTTAAATTTCAGACACTGAGCCAAATTCTTGTTTGTTTCTTCATCTGTGATAAAATTGTTTGTCTCGAAATTGGAAATAATCTTGCTGCACAAAATAATCTCTGTATTCTTCCTGCTCCTTTGAGTGAATTCAAACTCCCACTCAAACATATTTATTGGAAAGTTCCAGTTATGATTGACATGATAAGTGATTCATATGGTATTGTGATAGACCATTTTGTGTAACTGTCGTTCTGAATTTGCTACAGAATATTATTCATCGGGATGATCTGTTGGACTCATCTGCCACCCTTGCCCTGTGTATTACAGAAAGGGAAAAGGGCAGGTTTGATTGACAGGCTTGCTAATAGTAATGACCATTCTCTGATAAATGTGATAGCACTGGTATGTCAAGACTAGGATGAAAACAGTGACTAGATTTTACGTATAACTTTGATAAGTCCGTCTATAGCAGTTAGTGCATCCCTAACATTTTTGCAGAGAGATTTTCAAAGCTATTGGGCCAGATAACTCTGAATTTACTCTCTGTGTGTACTGTAGCTAGTTCAGGACAGTATGGAATGAATTAATCTTTCATTTTGATTATATGATTTAAATGTCTAATGTCAAAGCGCTACACTAACAGATTTTTTCATGTTTGCGCTGAAAGCTTGCATTTTTGGCAGAAAGAACCATTTCTATGGAATTGATCACAAAATATGAGTATGTGATTCACACCTGACAGTTGTGTCTTACTAACACCCAAATGTCAGTTTTGCTCTTCACAAACATTCCATTATCCACCCATTTTTCTATTAGCTTTGAATAGAAGCCTCAACTCATTAAATGAGATCAAAGAAAACATGCCAACTAAATGCATTTTTAAAAAGCTTGGTATATATGTCTTTTTTAAGAAAATATTGCTCATTATTCGGTATTTGCATGGATAGGATTAGAGGCGCAGTGAGGATAAGAAGGTGCAGCCCGCTGTTATTTACAATGTAGTGCCATTCAGAGACTCTACTCCTGCCTATTTTCCTGCTAGGCAATACTAAAAAAGGGCAAAATTGCAATCCTCTCTTAAACAACTAGCTTGCTTTGCAAATAACAATACAAACCTGGTGCATCTGTCAGACAAACACCTTGAGTAATCCAGAATGTATTTTTGAATCAAAAAACCATTTTCAGTTTATTCCTAGGATATACAGTCCCAAGGGGTTTTTTTTGGGCTTTTTTGTGCATGTGTGTGAGAGACAGAGAAAGATGGAGAGCATAAATTTGCAGGAGAGAACATTTGATCCCATTGGCCAATGTAAATCAAACTTAACAAAGCAGACATCTCTGCCAAATTCCTACAGATTTCATAAAAAATCATGAGAAGTAAGAAAGATGACTTAAAAAGCTCAACTAAGACAACGGCTGTTGCTGGATTTGTGAGACACAGTAGTTCAGATGTATGAAAGGGTGTGTAAATATCCAGTCTCAGGGAAAATTTTCAAAAGAAGATGATTATGAGATGTAAGCCCTTAAAAAACTGAACTGCTGTTCAGACAGATACATTATTCTGGTATAAACCAGATATAAGTGTGGGTAAAGTAGAAAAAAGACTCCCTAGAATAGAAACTCAGAGTAGAAAAGGAATAACTGTGTTCTTACTCTAGTCAAGGAAATATTTCTCTCTTTACTCTGTTCCCTTAGAGGATGATGTTTTAGTCTAATGTAAAGTAGTCAAATTTCACAGTATGAAATTCCATCTGATTATGTTTCTGCCTGATTTTTACAGCGATTGAAAGTGATGCCTAAAGTTAAAACCTAAGGCATCAAAAGCTTCCATCTTCCAATACAGCAGAGTAACAGCCTTGTCTCTGATTCCAAGTATTTCTCATGAGTTCACCCCTAAAATTCCCAGCAAACATATTTGTACCCATTTCACTATCTCTGGGGGCCAAGTAACATATACATTTAATTACTAGTTTAGCTCTTAGGAAACAAGGAACACACACCTGGATTTAAAAACATGGGAAACACCTTTCTCCCCATTTCCTAGTCCCAAATTCAGTCCAGGCTCTTCTCCTCCCCACACCTCAGTCTCTACTTCAGTCCAGAGACCTCTCCCCCGACATTTTCAGGGCTGCAGGTTGTACTCAGTCCCTTCAGTGAGGAAATAGGTCTTGCAGGAGGCTCTGGCCAGTGCACAGTGATTTCTGACTTTTTTCTGCTCCAGTGTGGGTACTCTACAGGTCTTCAGGGCAGCAAACATCTTATGAAAGTTTTCAATTTTTTCTTTCCAAAGAGGAAGAAAAATACTTTCAAAGAAGTTCAAAGATAAATAAGAAAGCAGAATGTAATAAACTCTAAAAAGAATGTATAATGTAATCAGAGTCTTTCAAATACTCAGATTATATCCAAAATTATTCTCTGATATGACAGTATTTGTATATATGGCAGAGTTGGAGTTTACCTTAACAGGAGGAATGAGAAAAATAATTTTTTCTTAAATCAGATTTGAAAAAAAACAAAACCCAATGTACAAGAATATTGTTAATAAAATTAATTCCACACTACCCAAAAGAGGAGGGCAAGAAAAAAATCATTGAACTTTTGTGAACAAAAAGAGGCAATGAGGAGAGAGAAATCTTTTCTTGCTTTCCCTTTCTACGATAAATGGATGTGTGTGTGCACACTACTGCTAAAAGGTCCTAATGGGGAAAAAGGCTGAGGCTCCTCCAGGGGAGAAATGTAAGGCCTTGATGAAAGTCTTTTCACTGTGGAATAGTTATGGAGATGAATCCCATTTCCTTTAATGCAGAAGCAGAAAATATCTGTAAGTGGTCAGAAAATAGTATGACTGCGCTATTCCTCAGAAGTGTAAGGGCCTGTAATGAGCCCTATAAAAATACAAGGATTTTTAGTCTGTTGACTGGAGACATGAGCTTCAGTTTTACTGAAGTCCAAGAGCTTACACATTGACTAGCAAAGCAATGCTATATTTTCATTTTTGGGGGCTTATGGTCATCAGTGTATTTGCCTAAACATTAATTTCTCTTGAGAATATTGCAGTTAACTTTTGTCAATGACAAAAACAGCCAGGAAAGCATCATAAATAATTCAGAAAATAAACAAGACTTTGAAAAGCCAGTATTTTTCACTAATTTAATAAATAAATGCAGAAAAGGTAAGAATTGTTAGAAAATAAAAAAAACCACACACATACATGCAAACATACAAACAGTTAGTACCTCTACTTGTAATTGCTCAGAGAAATATATAGAGCATTAAAAAAAAATTAACCAGAGATGAAATCCAGACAGTTCACATAATTCATTGTAGGCAAAGCATACAAGATGAATGTATTCTGTTTGTAGTAATGTAAAAAAACTCAAAATGCTTTTTAAAGATCCATAAGGTAGAAACTTAATCCAATTGTTACAAGTATAGAACAATATAACACGTGCATGGGGATAAATCTAAGTCAAGATACTAAATAAGATACAATTTTCAAGAGCCATCAGAGTAGCAACAAGTCATCCTGCAAATCTGCTAGTTAAAAGAAGACCAAAGAAAACCCTGATGCAATAAGCACAATCTGCTCCTTAATATTATTAATAGCATTAATTTAAGTAAGATCTCAGTCAAAAATACAGACAAAACAGGGTAGGACCTTCTGTAATGATGTAATCAGGTCAGTGAAGACAGGTTGGCAAATCCAAGTTCTTAGGAAATTGGCTAACAAGCTTGACTAATACAAGTCAAAGGTTACTTTTGAAAATAGGGGGAAAATGCATGACGAATTGAAAGACTGGAAAAGATCAAATGCAATATCTATTTTACAAAGGGGACATCCAAGGAACTAGACACTCAGTTACCAGAAAAAAAATGGAGCAAATAATAAATATATAAACCCCTCTAAGATTGTAAGGAGGAGTAGCAGTTCCTCAGGACATTCCATGAAGATATAGTATCCTGTTTACTCCTATGAAAGATTAACAGCACTGGTGGATAGAAGAAAAATGAAAATTATCAGAAATCTGAAACAGAAAGATGCCCTGGATTGGATTTGTTTTTGTGGAAAGCAGTGAAATGAGGGAAGTGCAAGAGCAGTTTTTGTGTGTGAAAGTGTGAAAAATGACAAGAGGAATAATACCATACAGCAAATATTTCGGACAGCAAGGAAGTTTCAGAGTAAACTTCTGTTTCCTAGTTACGGAAAACTTGCTAACAATAAGGCTACTTAGCTGTTGAAATGGTTTTACTGGGTTGTCTGTGGATTCTTCATCAATAGAAATCTGCAAGAATAGCTTCAGAAAGACTTCTGGTTGGAAAAACAGTTTTTGGGTGAATGTATATTTGAAGTCTGGATGGCCTTCTATTTTTCTTTATAATTTTAAAACTTCGCAATTTTTCTAGTTCAAAGACCTGTGTAATTGAGAGATAATAATTTTCTGTAAATTCTCATTCAGGTGTAAAATTTTCAGACTACCACACACCAAAGATCGATAATTGCAATTCTTATTTGTAAATTCTGATTCTTAGAGCTGTAGTAAGAATTAACAGGTCAGAAAAGGGAGTTTTCTGCAGGTATTTCCAGCTCCCGAATTTGTATACACTGAGTTCTAAGTTATTGTTAGCATAAAATCATCTTGGATTATTTACTGCTTATTTACTCCTAGCCTGCTGTGGTGACAATAAGGTTATTTTAGAGTAAGAACAGGGCAAAATCCCCCACTAATTCAAACTACGTTTTGAAGCAAAGCTGAATTTTGAGATTATATCATTTGCAAAATGACTGCATTTGAAACATGACATTGGGAGCAGTAGCTGGCAGTGTGATGGCTCTGTTTGTCATTAAATCAGTCAAACCCAAAACAAATGGGATGACTGTCACTGGTATGGACACAATTAGCTCATTTTGTTATAAATGCAGTAGTGTAATAAGCTTGATTTGCAATTCATCTCTGTGGGCAGTTATTTCTTTTGTTAAGATGCTATTTTTATTTCAAATATTTCTACACATGATTTGATCAATATTTATTTGAAATTTTCCACCCTGGGGGAAGACATTCGGTGCTAAGAATCATAGTTTGTGCAAGATTACATTGAGAATCTCTGACTGACATTTTAGAGAACAATCCTTGTTCTTTTAAAAGAGAAAAGAAGATTCTCTTAGTGCATGTCTGGCATGTTACTTTTCAAAGTAAACAACAAATATTTTGCTTTATATTTAATTAGGACTACTGCAAACTCTTCTTACTCATGTCCACAGAAGAATAAAAGTGCCAAAGCACATTTATTTCCTCTCAGAAGTTTGAACCACAGCAACTGAGCTCCAGAGTCACACATATCTGATGTTTGTGTTGTTTATACTTTTGTTATGAGTTTTAAAATTGCAGGAAAGTGTTGTGCTGTATAACCTTTGGCAGTGCTCAGAATTGGCTACTAACAATTTCAGAAAGTACATAGATATAACCATCAGTTTGGCTTCATGACAGAGATATTTTTACTTTTGTTTTTGTTCAGTGAGGAAGAAAAGGCAGATGTCATTTGAAGGATTTATAAGGTACATGAGGTCAGACGAATGTTCAATATTTAAAAGCCAGCACAGGACCATCTATCAAGATATGAACCAGCCATTATGTGACTATTTTATTTCATCTTCTCACAACACCTACTTGATAGCTGACCAACTAATGGGACCCAGTCATTTATGGGGATATACCAGGTATTTAGATATTGTTTTTTAATATTTTAAACATTCTTTGGCCTTTTTTATTAAATGTATACTAAGTCACATACAATCCTACTTGGCAATAAGGGGCAAAGCCATCACAGATACAAGTTGAAAATGTGAGAGTGGTATTTTATTTTGTGTGTACACTTTTCAATGTATTTGCCAAACCATCTGTTCATAGTCTGGAAACAATCTATTTTTTCACTTACATCTCAGAAAATCAACCTTGCAGCAAATGAAATCCATAGTAAGGTGTACGGTACATGATTAAATCAGTTTTTAATCTCAACACACCATGCAAAAATAAATAATTCCCTGAAAGAAATGAGAAATTCAGGGGCAAACTCCAATCTGATCAATATACAGGATGTACGTTGGAGTATGTCTGTGTCAAGGATATCTGTGTTCAGTGCATGTTGCAATGTGGGCAGTACAGAAACAACAACAACAACAAAATGTGGGCACCCAAGTAGCCAGCAGAGAGAGGAACCTCTGCAGTGTGTGACTCCAAGAGGATGATGACCAGGATGCCTTATTGCCAAGGCAGGGAAGAAGGAAATGGATTGTGCATTAATAAGGGCAACACTGAGAGTGCAGGAAGTGTTAAGAATTAGGAAGAGAGGTGTCCAGAATTCCTATTATTTTTACTACTTTAGTGATGAGAAAGCAGTTGGACCCATCATCTGTCTGAGCTCTTTTTCTCAGTTGCTTTCTTAGTGTTCCATAGTAGCTTGCAGCCATCAGAAATACTGAATTTCTAACAGTATTTAAAATTCCATGATGTTAATGATGCACTGCTGAAAGTAATTGCAAAGAGGGTATAACCCCCTCTCTCTTCCTCTTTATGTACTATTTGTGTGAGGAAAATTCTAAAATCAGCTAGAGGCATATTTGACATACTGTTAATGTGTGAAAGGCAGCATGTGAAAGACAGATTGGTAATTAAGTAACATAGTTTATGAGAACTGTTTCAGTTAGTTGCAAGTCAAATATTAGAAACCTAAGAATTTAAGGGATGGCTCCAACACACTAAAAATTAAAGCAATAAAGTTAAGGCACCTGAGAAACTTTAGCACTGCCTGTTAGAAATAAGGCCTGCGAATAACAACTGACTTGTGTAAACACCAAGAGCAACCTGATTCTCCAAGTGCAATGGATTTTTAAATACTGTGATTCTCAAACTTGCAAGCAAGTTTGGAATAGTAATAGAAAACACCATTTAAAATATTTATTCTTTTATTTTAAATGACAAATTTCCTTTATTCCAAAATTCCTTTGTTGAAATCTTTGACCCTCATTTTTAGTCTTTTAAGGAAGATAGTTCAGGTAACCCCATATTCTTTAATGCTCTAATAAAGTTTATTATCTAACACACCTAAAATAAACAACGGAAAGTATGTCTGTCTCATATATGTATAATTCTGCAAGATTTCTTTCTATTTATGATGAAAATGAGGTGGTTTTTCTCTATTTAATCAATGTGCTTGTAATCAGAATACAGCAACTTGTATAAAAAAGTGTGGTATCTTTCTTTTGGCTGTAAAATTGTTTCTCTTGTTCTTCTGAAGTGCTCTCTTGAAAGGATGTCGTTGCCTGGAAATTGACTGCTGGGATGGTACCAACAACGAACCTATTGTGTATCATGGTCACACTTTAACAAGCAAAATTCCATTTCGTTCTGTAATTCATGTGATTGACAAGTATGCATTTATGGTATGTATGGACATATGGATGTATACAGAAATTGGTTAGAATGTGGTGGTGGCCTTAACAAAGCCAGGGACGGGGCTCTTACAGATTCTCCAGGGTACAAACATATGAAACAGAGACTGTGGCAATGGGCATTGTTGAAATTAATTGCAGAACAACTGTGCTATTTGTTCTTAATGTATTTTTAAAACTTTTTAAAGGAATCATAAACATATTTTCCTGACAATGAGTATAAACCAAACTTGGTGTGAACGATTCAGGTGGTCTAACTCAGCTTGTTAGGTGGAATTCTCACCTGAGATCATTTAAACAAGGTCTGATCATAAAGTGAAGAACTAGTTCAGAATTGGTCTGGTGTTTTCCTCCTTTATTTCTTTTAAATGTTTTTACTTCACCTATTCTTTTGTTGCTGTCAGTCTGTCTTATATGCTACATGTGAATTTATGAAATAGGCAAAAATATTAGATAATAGATGAGTTTGAGACTTTGTTTTCCATTTTCTCTCTTTTTATTTCGAATGATGAACGTGAAAAATGTTAGCAGCCACTGATGTCTTTTTGTCAGGTGACTCCTCAGGGCAATGTCCCTTCTGCCTATCGCTGGAAAAGCACTGAAATGTAGAGAGTTTTTGGCACTGTCTCAGGCTTTTGTATAGGTTTCTGGCAAAACTCCTGCTTAAAGGAAGTCCTGAATGACCATTAAGATAATGCTCAGATTCAGGCCAGCATTATGTGTGTGAATATATACATCTATGATCATAAGTTTATATGGATTTTTATACATATGTGTTTATAGCCTTCTCAGTGTTAATCAAAGCTGTGTTTTTCCTGTTCTGCTTTCTACATAAAATTTAATTAGTCTCTGATTTAAAAAGTGAAATTAAAAACATGATTTTATTTTGCTATTTTTCAAAACCTATTGGAAATAGCTCTTCTATTCTTGCTAATACACAACATATTGTACTTAACTCTAATGCAAACTTCATTTCACAGGCCCAAGTGCCAATGAGATGATAAAACCACAATAGGTAATGGTTGGTACCAGCTGTCCATCCAGGTTGAGCTGTGCTTCTGTTAACAGTCAGTAGCAAATGCTCAGGGGACAGGGAAAGACAGGGAAAACATAAAATGATTCCCTTACTGACAATTTAGGTCATGTCTGAGCAATGATTGCATTCAGGCTATTTTTCGTAGCCACCAGTATTACTGGCAGTTTATGAGATTTACTTATACGTTTAATGGAAGTGTTTCTTCCGAGTTATTCTCTAATTTTTACTCAATTTCCCTTTTTCACCTTTCACCTTTAATTTTTACTCAATTTCCCTTGCTTAAGTACTGTCATGAGAAAAGTGTGGAGTCCCTAGAAAAGTTTGTGACATGAAAAATATGCATAGCTTGTTCATGTAAAGGCAATCATTTCTGAACAAGCTTTGGGGAGACTATCAACTTGAAATGTAGTCAATTAAAATCTGTCATAAATTAAAGAAAAATACATTTAATCCTGCTTTACATTGTCAATTGTAATTTTTGAATCTGATTTTACCTTTTAACAATAACACAGTTCTTTTTACACTTCTGCAAATGTCTAGCTCTGCTTTAACTTTCTAAAGGTGCATTTTTTTTTCTTCTTCAATTATTCTTTCTCTTTTCCACAAATATTTTCAGCTCTTTTATTGTGTTAGTAGCCCAAAACAACTGATCTACATTCTGAATGTTTTGAAAATGAAGGTAAATACAGATTGCCAAGGGGACTTTCGTAAGATATTTCAGAAAAGCAATTATTCATATTCTTATTTACTAATAATAAAATCTTAAAATTATATTTCCAGTCATCTGCCTATCCACTTGTACTGTCTTTGGAGAACCACTGCAGCCCTAAACAACAGGAAGTAATGGCAGACTGTTTGAAAAGTATTCTGGGTGACAAACTTCTTTCTTCACCAATTGGTGGTGAAGTAGATATGACTCGACTGCCTTCTCCTGAGGTAATAAGTTTTCATTTTTCTCTATGAAAGAGATGGAAAAAATTGTGGAGTTCTTTATTTATTTTCTTTTTAATCCTCTGAAACTCAATTTATGGATCACATCTGGTGTCTGAAATAGACTTCAGGTAGTAACAAAGAATATTTTCACAGCATAAAAAAGCCACATGGAAAGATGCCACATGTTGGCATGTATCTGCTGATTTATGTTTTGTTGCTTAAATTGAAGAAAATTCCTGAAATTTAAACATGTTATTGAAATTGAAACCTGAATCTACATTTTTTTGCCAGTGACAGTGATGATGAAGCTTTTTCTTTGCATTCTGCTACTCCAAAGCCATTCTCTTTCTCAGTGTGTTTCTCCCTAAGACAGTGTTTCTCAGCTGGTGGCCTGAGACCCCTGGGGTGTGAAGTCAGAAAAGACAATTAGAGTGGTGTTGAAAATTTTATTGCAAACTAAAACAAATAAATTTCTATTGTTCCAGTCTTTGCACATAATTTTCTTTCAAGTAAAAAAAAAAAATTTAAATCTCTTGTAGTACAAATACATGCCTACATACAAAATACTTATTTAGGCTTGTCATTTTTGCCAGTGATAGCTATATTTTATAATTTTTTTTTTACAGTAGCTAAAAAAATGCAAACAAAAATGTGGGGAGGAAACAAGTCATAAGGAAAAACAGCACACAAAAGGTCATAATTTTTAGAGGGTTTGTCAAGGAAGAATATTTTTGAAGTGATGTGTCCGGAAGATGTACCAAAGTATTACTATACTCTTATATTTCCATAACAGTGTGGTCATAAATATATTTAAAAATATACATTTCTCAGCCAATTTTATTTCTTTATATTGTAACATCATACTTTTTTTACAACACAGTGTCCAATATAATTTTGAAACCTTGAAAACTGTTTTGTAAATCAGAAAAAAATATAAACTGTATTGAACATGCAGGCTTGTTTTAAAGCTTCTCAAAGCATGGCTGGATTCAGTGTAGTAGATGTCCTCTGAAGCAAGCACAAAATCAGTGAACATGGAATCACGGAATCACATACTTAAAAATATTACTTTCTATGACATATGTCCCTTACCATATGGTGACTGTGATATAGGGAATTCATACTTCATATTTCCATAGCTTAGGGTTTTCATGAGTCAGTTCTGTAGAGTTTTCCCTTAAAATGCATTGCTGGGTCTATTAAGTATGGAAATGCTGTCAAGTGAGATTCATTCTCCTGAGCCTTCAACACATTAAAGTAACGTGAGATGTATTCCCCATCTGTGCAAGGTGTAAGGGTTACCTAAATAGCACCACTGTCCTCAGCTGGTTACAAAAGTTTGAATTTAATAAATTATTATCTTGAGAATGAACATAAATTAGGATCATCTCCATTTCTCCTAGATGTTCTGATCAAGCATGTAAGAAAAATCAGTAGGATTTTACTTATCAGTGGAAATATGGAGCTGTGACTGAGTTTGTAAACTCAGTAGTAAGCTTGACTTTTGGCTGGCATCTTTTTGAAGAACCACTTTTGGTCCATGTTCAAAAACAGTTTAGTGACATCACTTCTTTAAAGCTTGGGACCTTGTGCATTTTCAAGGGCTGGGTAAATTCATTATCATTTGAGAAAGCCAAATTCTGAATTTAGTCTTCAGACTGCTTTACTTAAGCTGTGCAAAAGAGATGTAATAGAACCATAAATGATGAATTTAAAATGCCCTTTGTGGGAAGGATTCTCAGTCAGTGTGGGGAAAGAAAACCTGTCACCCATGTAATTTACTGCTCCACTTTTTTCAAGATGGAGCACTCACAAGAATAGCAAAAAACCCAGCTCAGTGTTCTTCAAGATCAGAATTAAATGGTTCTCTTGTGTGCCTATGAAGTAGGATACCACATAATTTCTCCAAACACTTCAGAAAGACATTTGCCAATCACAGGTTCCTTTTAGGTTTTGGAGTTTTGGAAGCTTCCACGGAAATTCTCTCTCCTCTCTCCTCTCCTTTCTTCCTTCTCTTCTCCTTCCTGCTTTAAGTAGGTTTTGAGCTATACCTTTGTCAGCTGAGATGATTGTGTGTGTCTGGAAGGATGTTAAAGTGAGGAACAAACCCATTCTTTGGTGGTTCCTTGGACCGCCTTGCAGTGATGTCTCCTGCCTTTGTAATTCTAAGTGAAAATCACGCAAAGGACCAGAAGAGAAAAGTGGAGGATAACTGAACACTTCTTCTCTCTGTTTTTTCCCAACACTTGCTTGGCCTGAAAAACAAACCTCAGAAAATTTCAGGGAAAAAGATTTTTTAATTCTTTGCCTTCACACTTCCAGCTGACCATATTGGTATTGTTAAATCCCTGCAATTCCTGTATTCTGTAGCATCTCAACACACAATTTTTCCTCTGCATGTGGAGGAAAGAAAAGAGAAGACTTTTGCTCTGTTTCTTTCTTTCACACACGCCTTATCCCATGAGAAACTGAGGCTGCCCTTAAGCTTCACCAATCTAATCTATGTCCTTCCCAAGCAGATGTTTTGCCACCCAAAGCAACAGACCTGCTACAGTTCTCTCCTCCCAGTCTTGGCCATCATGGTGCTTCTAAAGAGACTGCATGAACTTCCTCTAATGTTCACTGGAATATCAGGTCCTTTGAGTCAGTTCCCACATTAAATTAGATTTGACATCACTGACTGGCGCCAGACATCCCTGCTGGTTGCACCAGCACTCCTGGAGATATGCTGATAGAAAGTGAAGGAATGAAGTGTCTTATGCGGCAACTTGTAGACGAACTTAGAAAATATCAGGATGCTAGAAGAGATAAGGTTTTACTTACCCTGCTGTACCCTTCCTCTCTAAGCAGTTTGACAGCTACTGAAAGAAACATGTAAGCATCCAATGTAACACAGAAAAGAATGTAAACACATTGATGCTTTGATGCAAGTTGGTTCCTCAATTATTCTGCACTGTGGTGCATTGAACCACTTTACACTGCGGACAGGATATATATATCAGATAGTTAGGAATTTTTTATTATTTGCGGGTTTCCTGTCACAAAGTTGGAATGAGATATTGATGTGTGATTAACTGGAAGTGAAGTGGCAACTACTGTGATTTTACAAGTTGTCTTTAATGTTTACCACACAGCTGCAACATCAGTTGTGGTGGTTTAGAAGCATTTCTGGCCAGGATTGCCAAGGCTTCCCCATGGTTGTTAAACCTGTGTTGTCCAAATAAAAAGACCCATTTAATCATCTCCTTGAGAAATATTAATAGAAGGTCTCCAGTACAACTTTATGGGCTATGGATGTTTTAAATCCTGCTATTATGGGGAAAACCAGCTAATTCCATAAGCCAGGACTCCTTCTTCACACGTTAGTTCACCTTTATCTACTCAGTATACAAAGGAGCTTTCTCTGCACAGTGAATGTTTTCACAGAGAAATTCAAGATGAAGCCTGCTTTAGCATATGTAATTCTGTTGCTTCGGTTATGAGATGAATTCCTATTTATTTTGACCTACAAATCACATATGCAAATCATCTGACCAAGTCTTTGCATCAGAAATATCTTTGCTTCTTGGCAAGTCAAAACATTTCTAGTCGCTCTTTGGCCTTACAATTGGTCTATGGCATCTATTCTTCACCAAAACCAGAAGAACAATTTGAGAACGTGGCATATCTTGGTGATGACCTCAAAAATAAAAAAATCAGTATTGTTTCTCATAAAATTTCTGGGTTCTCTAGGCTGTAGTGAGTACTTACATAAGACTCATCTGATTCCTACACTATTTTTAGGCATTGCACTCTTCTTGAGGGAACATGGTTTTCCCAGAAATGTAGTAAACATGTGACAGCCGTTATCTGTTGTTAATAACTTCCTGTAGCGTAAAGCAACTTCAGGAGGTAACTAAAAACAAGACATTGCCATATTTTATATCATCACCCAGGTAGGTCTTGGATCAATGGTTTATTTGGTGTATAAAAATCGGATGCTTTGTTTGGCAAGGTATCTTCTTGGAACATTTAACTGTGGTAAGGAATCTGTGCATGAGGACTCTGAGTACACTGTAGTAATATCCTGACCAACCTGTAACCACCTTTCTCTGTAATCATCCTTTGAATTTCTTTCCAATCCATCCAGAGATTTAGTTGCCTATGTAGAATATCATCTCAGATATAGCACAGCTGTTTAGCCTTGGACTAGACTTACCTAAAGTCTGCTACAGAGCACAACACAAAAGTGGAATTTTTAGGGTAGGATGCTTCTCACAGGGTACATGTGTTGTATGAAAACTTGTTACGAGGTAGCTAAAATGGTGCTCCTGATATAATTAATATCTGTTTATCTAGAGCTCAGACATTGCTGGTAGTATTGATCTAAAGTATCTCAATAACTGTGATTTAGAAGGCTGCCACAAAGACATCCATTCACACTTTGCTAAGTGTGATTCTCTTGAATTGTTAAAGAAAGCTGGTGTTGAGGTGTTTTTAACAGTTGTACTTAACAAATCTTGTCATTGTCTCAAAACCTTTCCCTGTGTTAGACTTCACAGGAGGTCTTGCATCTTCACCCTACATTCATATTTAAGACAGCAGTATAATTCTTGAAATAGAATATTATGTAAAACTCAGAAGAGATTTTAACCTTGTTACTTAGCAAGATTTTCAGGATATTCCTCTAACCAGGCACCTACAGCTGGTCAGGAGAGGAGAAGGGAGAACAACAAGCTAAATTTAAACCAGAGAAGCTATTCTTTTTTAATGCTTATGTCTCAAATCTAGGGTGTATTCCCTACATTTCTGGGGACAGAATTTTTACATTAATTGCAGTGGTCAATAGGTGGGTTTGCCTGATCCAAAGTTCTTGTGATTTTTGCCTTGGAAACGTGGCATTACTTCAGCTGCTTTGTGTTTTACATCACATTAATCAGAATGTACGAGAAAAAAGTTTTGTTCATTTAATTATGTAAATATTTGTTCCAGTTCATTGTACTTGGAGGCTTTTGCTTATGCCAGCCTTGAAGTCCCACTATGCTCTAGGGAAGATCTATTATGTTTTACATATTTAAATTTTTTAGTATGCTTACAGTTTATATAGAAGTAAACAGCAAATGTATTTTTAACATATTTTGCCTTTCATGATAAAACTAGAAAGGAGAAGTTATAGTGAATGCTCAGACTTTCAGCTTATTAAAAGACTTTTCAAGTATCTTAGAAGACTTGGGCATTTAGAGAAAAAGGTGTCACATGCTTAGCAGTGCTGATTACCAATTAAAGAACTCAGATTTCACAGAGTCACTGATTTTGGAACCATACATTTGTTATAAGTTTTTTTGAAGAGGTTTGAAGTTCAGACAAAATCCTTGGTGTGGCATTTTTTCAGTCCATGTTCTGCTTTCAATGATTTGGGGTAACTATTATTGGAATTTGCTTCTGGTAAAAAATTAGCAAATTTTCATATTGTAATTGTTTCTAAAAAGAGCTGTGATGTTAAAATGTTATCTTTGTAGACAACAACAACAAAAAAATCCTAAAAAACTTCTTCCTCCAGGTGGTTGCGTTTTTGCTAACAGCTCGTAAACAGAATTTTATAAACTGACTTAAAATATCATGACCCATTTTTATATCATCACACACACACATTATGGTATTTTTTACTTATAGAAGTTTGCATATAGGAGGCAGTAATGCAACCATAGAAGGTTTTTTCTTCTCTTGTATACCAGGTCTGGTTCTTTTTTTTTCTCATTTGTAGAATTAAGTCTTCCTGTGAATAACAAAATACAAGATCAAGAATGGGTAGAATTGCTTTTAAATACTGGGAAATATGAACGTGCAAAGGAAAATTCAGAACTCCTAAAAAATATGAGTAGCATTAATCATCTTAAAACTCTTCTAAAAATACCACAGGAATAAAAAAAGAGAGTGCATCAATAAGAAATGAAGGAAATGTTAAAGGGCATCCTTATTCTGAGTCACCAGTGCAGAGACACTAATCAAACCTTCCAGCAGCATGGCATTGATAGATATTGGGCATTGGGTGTCTCATTCCACTGGCACCCTGGTAAACTAACAACACAAGATCTGAAGCGACAAGGGGACTATGAGCAAAGGAGATTGCAATGGAAATAAATGGAATGTCTCTATCCTTGCCTATGGCTCTAGTTTCCACTACAAAACTTTGGGTTTATATGTTTCCATCATCCATATGTTTCATATTTACTTAATGGGTACCTTAATATACAGCATTTCAGTTACCTTCCATTTATTGTGAAATTATTTGTTCCCAGTTCCTGCCACACTCCCAGCGGTGTAATCTTCCTTTTCACTAGGGCATAGGAAATTTAAGGAATATTTTTGTGGATCACTTCATTCAAGAGCGATAGTAGGCCCTGTTACTCACTGGCAGCTCCTGTGTACAGACGTAGAGTTGAATGTCTGCTACATAGTAGCAGCTCCACTATTAATATTATTTTATAAATCTAAGTGAAATATATACTCATAGGATTCTGCTGCATAGATGAAAGCCATGTTATTAGAATTGACATAATTCAATGATATTTTTTCCCCTCTACATTATATATTATGGAAGTTGATACATGTCCATTTAAAAATAGAGAAACTGCTTAGGCAAAATCACCAAACTGTTGTTTCCCTGGCCAGGTAAGATCAGCATAAGGATCTACTGTAAAATAACACAAGTTATAAACAAAAGTTTTAATTTGGCACACAAAACAGATATGCAAAAAGACACAAATCAAATAACAAATTTCCTGCAGCTTCAGTGATAGATCAAAACATTCCAAATTAATATCAGACACATGTCTTTAAGTGTGTATATGTACATTTAAATACATTTAGGCATAGTAAAAAAATAGATCTTTTATGTCTTGCTTGGCCATCACCTTTGATTCTTACTTAACTTCCTACTTTTATCTTTTCATGGTTTCAGCATCTGTGGTGGAGAGGCTTTTTTTCCTGTCATGGGGTTAGATAGTCACATTCTGTTGTGTACTTTGCTCCCCAGATTCTGTTTGGTTTATTTGGTTTTGGCTTCTGCCTCACTCTTTGTGAGAGTGATCTACCTTTGCTTAATTTTGTTAGCTCACTTCATTTTATTTAATAAACAAATTTATTAAACATGGGTTAAATAATACCAAGACATGGGTTAAATAATACCAAGAGATGAAAACCTACATAATTCCAGTAACTGCTGTTCAACCTTTTTTCTATAGGCATTAAAATTCAAAGTTCTGATAAAAAATAAAAAAGCTGGGACACTCGAGGAAAGCGTGCTCAGGATGAACTATGACAATCATGGTGAGACAGAGGAACTGTCTGACTCTGACTTTCTGTCTGAGGACGAAGACACAAATGACACTCTCCCTCTTCAGCGATCAAGGACCCCCACCAAAAGAAGAGGAGATCGTAGATCTTCACCCCCACCTAAAAAAAAATCAAAGGTAACTTTTGCCTCAATTGATTATAGAGAACACATAGATATTAAAAAAAAAAAAAAGNGAAGGACTATATTACCCTAAAATAGAGACTAAATTTAAAAGGTACTCTTTAAAATTGCTAAGCTCAGTGCATTTGGAAATTAAATGTTTTAGCTCAAGGTTTCAGAGTTTTCCTATTCCTATAAGAAAAGCCAGACTGGACCACATTTTAGTATCCAACTAAAAAGCAAGCCCTCCCTGTGCTCCCATCTTGAACTTCAGCTGCATTTTCTTCTTTCAAGTCTTGTGCTCGTCCCAGGTGCTCAGTACCACAGTAGATTTAAGAAGAAGTTACCTGAGTTTTTTGTTGGTCCCATGGCCCTCCTGGAGCTATGTACACAGAACACTTATAGCAGTTCCTGATGACAACAGGCAGAGTTAACTATTTCTTCCCCAAGTCCACCAGTCTATTTTCGAGACAGATAGGTTCCCCGATTTTCTTCTGTTCTGTATTTTTTGCATGAAATTAGGTGCATATTCCTGGTTGTGCTGAAACATTTTTCAGCACCTAGAGTCAAAAAGGTATTTTTACATTTACCATGTAGAGACTTCACATTAAGCACTATTTCTGAAAGAGTGTAAAAATTAGGTGTAATCTCCTGTTTTGGAAGTCAAATTGAACTTATTCATTTTTTTTACCAAGTATAATTCTCTACCATGGAAAATCTGTTGCTTCAGCAGGGTTCAAACTACTTTGTTCAAGTTTTTTAAGATGTCAGGCAGCACCCTGTATCCAGTCACTGTTGCACATGATGCTCTGATTGCCTGAATGTGGCTAAACTGGCAATGCTCCTCAGAGCCCAGCGTTCTTGCTGAGAGGCAGCGTCTCTTTTCTTTATATGATTTGATGGTCAAGGTCTTTGCTTCTTTCTCATTCCATCTGACATGGAGAGATAGTAAGGAAAAATTCTGAGGGAGGAAGGAGTCTTCTTTGAACAGGAAAGGCCAACTTTCTAGACAATAGGTTTCAAGTATATTTGTAGGATCAGGTTACAGACCAGAATGTATTCCACATACTCTTAAACAACAGCAGCAACAAGAAGTATCTGCTCATGTTTCACAGGCAGAAGAGAAAGTGCTTTCCCTGGTCCCACTCTGCTGGAGTATTTATCTTGATGTCCCCCTATATTGCTTTATGGGAGGGTGGGAGAGCATTTGAATCCACAGCCAAGACACCCCAGTGATGCTGCTGGCTTTGCCTGTGCCAGTGCCTGCCTCCAGAGAGTTGTATTTTTCAGTATTTCCATGGCAGGAGACTCCTATTGCTCCTCATGGGACATAGCCCCAGAATAATTAATCCACTTGAACTTTGCATAGTTTAAGAGCCACGAGCAGGCAATCTCTATTATTTTGTCAGATGAGAATTTGCCTTCAAAAGCTTTAATGGAATGTAAACATGATTAGCATCATCAGCTCTCTGCTGGCTACTGGCCCCAATTAGCTCACAAGTTGTGCTATGGAAAATGAAGTGGTCACGTAGGGCCTCACTGTAAGAGACAAGAGCCTGGTAAAATTTCAGTCACTTTTGCTTGTTTTGGTAATGGAGCAAGACTAAATTAAGATTTTGGTGAGAGAAATTTCTGCCTTAATCAAGAAGAAAAGAGTTTTCCTAACTTCAGAGCAATGCTTAGAGGAATACGCCTTTGAATAATTTGCTTGGCACAGTATAATATTCTCCTGTTATTCTACATTTTATAGTTGAGTTTATGCTGTTGATCTTTCCTAGTGCTTTATGTATTTATGCATAGAAAGTTGGAGGTGTATTTTTAATGACTAATGTTAAAAGCCATGAAAAATGATGTTATTTACGAACTAGTCTTAGAAGCAGGAAAATTGTAAAGCTATCCAGAAGAACATTCTGCTAGCAAGCACTGATAGCATCTCTCCACTCACCCTACGATTGCTATGATAAACATGGACTCAATAACCTTAATTTTCTCTCAGTGGATCAAATCTCACTATTAAAGGCCATATTTATTAAATTGATTAACTGTGACATATTTTCTCATGCTTTATGCATCCAAAATGATTTTTTCTCTGAATTATTAATATTAATAATAATGAAATATGCATTGTTGTGACTTTTTTTATTCCATTATTCATCTGATGGTTATTAGGTGAGGAAGATAAAGATTGCCCTTGCATTGTCAGACCTTGTGGTTTATACCAAATCTCAGAAGTTTGTGAGCTTTGAGTATTCCCTGATGAATCAGCAGTGCTATGAAAATAACTCAATTGGAGAGTCTCAAGCACGAAAACTTGTAAGACATTCAGGTAATTTCTTTTGAGTTAATCAGTTAAAAGTTGCATTGTTGTTATGGCTCACTGCTTGGGCACTGGAAGGGTTAAAATTTTATGAAACACCTTCTGTCTGATTTTATTTAGTTCTTTGTATAACACTGTTTTAGAAATGTCCTTTGCATAGCATTTTTATATTTCTGTTGGTTTTGTGAGGAAAATTGAAATTTAACTTTGTTTTAATTCCATGTATTTTTATAAGAACAAATATTAACACAGTCTACAAAATGTATGTTTGCCTTTTGAGTCATTGTTTTCTGCATCAAAAAATTTAGAAGTTACAGTCAGTGCTTGAAAACGCGTGGAATAAATTTCACCCCCCGCCATATCTGGGCTGAGAACTCAGTGGAGTTGGCTTGGCAGTCGCCTGGCTTTGGAGAGAACTGCAGATAAGAGAGTCCTCATTAATGGGATGGATAAACCCTAGAGCAGGCAGTTTGCTCCACTGGGCCAGACCTTTCATCCCAGCCCAGTTGGATTATTCAAAACTCGTTCTGTGTTGGAGCATCTCCATTTGGTGCAGCCAGTGCAGTGCAGCCTCTGCTGTTGTAACTCCAGCTGCCCGCAGAGAGCCCTGAGGGAATGTTGAGAGCAGAGACCACTGACCATGACAGTGGCAATGGAGTCTGCCACATGCCCATTCACTCGGGGCCAGCCCAGCTGCTACCCACCACTTTGTGGAGGTGATTCAGTGGCTGGTGAGGCCAATGATGCTGAACGGCATCAAAACAAGTAGGGTTTTGCCAGCCATCCACTCACAGTCCTCACTGGTTCCCCTGGCAATCTAGGCAAGATAAAAGTAGTTCTATAACTGCTCTTCAGCCTACCCCCCCGAAAAAAAACCCCAACAACCCTAAACAACAAACCAAACCAAAATCAACCAAACAAAAACCCTAAACAAACAAAAAGTGAGATGAGAGGAGGATGGAATAGATCAGAGAGACGACCCTGGAAATGTAGATTTTTGTTTAATTACTAAAAAGGAATCGTGTAGATAGGGGTCATCTGAAGTTTCCCACATCTGTGTGATTTATGCCTACATATGAGAAGGGAGGGAACACTGCCAGCAGAAGGAAAAACAACGTACATGAATAGTTAACATCTTCTGAGGCTTATAAAGGAACAATTTAGGTGGCTTTTAAAAACGTGCTGTTCCCTGGTCTGAATATTATTTAGTCATTTTAGGCAAACCTCCAAAGAGCAAACAAGCCAAGATCATCTAGGGATGGTTTTTTTTCATTTTGAGCTATTATAGAATGAGGGTTTTTTTGTGCAGTTTCCTGTCCTGCGTCTTAGTTTCCCGTTCTGCGTCTTAGTTTCCCATGAGAGCACAGTGGATTTTAGTGTAGAAATCATATGTTTACCCTGAAAAAAGGTGAACAAAATATTTCAGTGAAGGAATGATTTTTGGTTAATGAACTTCTTACAAAAGTCTGCACTATATACAGATATACTATCAGATTCAAATACACACAAAATATTAAGGTTTCAAAATAGGATTTTTGGCATACCTCAGAGTGGTCCACATATTAATGTTAAAATAGAATACATTGACATAATACTGTGTAAAAAAAATACTGGAACAAATTATGGCACTTTTATTATTTATTCAGATAGGACCTCTTTAATAATAAAGGTTTTCTTACCAAGATTTTAACCTTCTGTTTATCAGCTAAAGAGTTTATTTCACATACTACAAGATTTATTACAAGAATTTACCCCAAGGGAACAAGAATGAGCTCTTCAAATTATAATCCTCAAGAGTTCTGGAATGTGGGGTGTCAAATGGGTACGTATGTTTGCTGAGACTATTGCATTTTAGCCTTTACAGATACAAGAGTTTTTTGCTTCCTACAGTATTTTGGTGTTATGTAGGTTGTGTATTTTCCCCCAGAGGCATTATTTTAATTTTTTGTTATATAAACTTTTCCTTCAGCCCACGTCCCATCAGTTTTTCATCCCTAGTAATCGTAAATATCACTTTGTGTTAAACAGTTGTCTCTCATCCCAAATATCCAGTCTATTATATTTTATTAATTTCTTTAAACTAACTTTTAGAATTGGATATTAAGAAAAACACTGATAACAATTCAGCATTTTTAAGTGTCCATTACACAGCAATGGAAGTTTGTCCTGAAGGATCTGCAGGTTTTCCATGGCTCACTGTGACTTGAGTGGCATGAGTGCAGGAGATGTGAGCACAACAATTGATACTGGTTCCCAAAAGAATTCCCAAAATGGGAGATATGCTGTGCAAGGAAGCACTCAAACATTCCTGGTCAGCACAAAACCCAGGTACAGCTGGGAGCTGCTGAGAGCCTCCGGTGTTTATATAGATGCAACATGCATTTAGCTTCTTAATTTCCAGTACAAAACATTTCATGGGCAATGAAATAACAATAACTTCTGCTTCTCTTCATTTAAAGTTTTAATTTGAATTTGTTGAAAATAAGTATGTCTTCTGTACCCAGAAGGCTTTGAAAAACCTCTCACCTGTAAGCTTTCTGTCCTTTTTAATGGCTTTAGAGACAATTTTGCCTCCCTCTGTTTGTTCTTCAGTTTAAAAGATTCTCAGTTACAGAATATTTTTCTGTGTCTGCCTGCTACATCTTCTTCAGCCCTAGGTAAAGTAGAGCAGAATATTTTTTGCATCCACATATATATTCTGTCTTTTACTCTGAGTCTTTGCCAAGGCCACCTGAGGGAGACTGTGGGGTGAGCAGGGCACTTTGCCGTAGGCTCCCAGTTTTGAGACGTGAAAGGTATGGACTCACCTTGATATGTTAAAACACACACTCATCCAAGGACAGGCACAGATTTCACTCTGCCTCTAGGGCCCTAGAGCTTATGTCAACCTTGTTCCAGGCTTCCTTTTCCACTTGTTTCCTTTCTCAGCTCCCCATACATCTTCTGTGACAAGTTACCTTCTCCATCCTGACTTGTATCGGGGTAGAGATTTACATAACTACACAAGGACTACAAAAATTCCTACTTAGTATAAATTTTACTTGTTTCTGTGTCCTTATAAATGCTTATTTGCAGTACAGATTTGGACTTGGTCTGGACTATCCAAGTATCTCCTCATTATCAAACTGTATGAAATTGGTTTGATTATCTTCTATCCTTGTGGTTCACCCACACTTAGTGTGATGTCTGGATTATTTACCTGGGGTGCTGCACTCTCTGTATGCTATCATTGCCATCTATACTATATATTGCCATTAAAAACTAGTAAGTTTGTTTCATGCTTGGAGGAAGCACTCACCAGAGGTCCTTAATTTAAACTCGAATTAATCTCCTACTCTAACCATACTGCAATTCACTAGTTTTCCTTCTAGCCTGTAAATCTCCACAGTTATTTTTGAAAAGAATATCCATTTGTTAGATCACAGACAGGACCGAAGTCTTTCAGAATTATTACACTGACTGTTTACCAGAGTATACTTTAATGAGAAGTCATTCTAAACATTAGTGTGCAAAACATATGACTTTTGGTGCATAGGGGGTTTGGGCCCCTTCCTGGAAGAATTAAAAATATGCAGGAAGTGGTTAGATCTGCCCTCTCGGTCACTTCATTTGCATCTTCACTTAAAAACTCCCCCATTTTTCACATGGAAATAGGCTGATTAAAAACAATTTTCCACATATATTATTCCCAAGCCATGTTAGACCTATTTTTAATTCCCTAATCTGCTTTAGATAACTGTTTGGCAGAAATATAGCTGCTCTTCACAATGCAACTCCCAAAGTGAGTGAATCTCAGTGAATCTTCTGCTGATGTCCTTCCACTGATCTAACACAGATTTTTGCATTTTTATGTCTGTCCCGTGTCTGTATAATCCACACACCCTTCCTGTCTCCCTGCCATTGCACTTTACACCCCATGCACAGAAGTAAACCCTCAAGGTCCCTTCTACCACTTCCCCAAAACTCTTCAAAGGACTCTCAGGTTTCTCCTATGTCACCTATTCCCCTTCTTAACTCCCTTCTCCTCCCCACACCTGCAAGCTCACCTTTAAGTTCCTTTAACACCCATAACTTTTCTGGCTGGGCAAAGAAAATATATTAGGTTTTGTTCAAACCTACATACAATACTGCCTGCCAGGCCTCTGCATCATGTAATTATGAGAACTGAGTTATTCCTTCACTTCCCCCAGTGATCGACCCAAAACAGTGCTCCCTTCTGTACCTTGCCAGCAATTTTCTCTAAATTGCTTGGAACATATTAACTTGGAGCAGCCTGGCACTCAGCTAAAGCAGGATGAAACGGTCCAACAGGCTCAAGATTTGTTGGGGCTGAGGACGAGACGTGTAATTGTGTAAACCTGATTTCCAGAGGATGGCAAGTTAAAAACCTCAGTAAAAAGTACAGAGTTTCCACAAAATAGTTTTTGGATATTACTGTGCACTCCCTGTCCATTCTCTGAAAATTGAGACTCATAAGAACAGAAGGTTTTGTGAAAAAAGAGGTCTTATGGAGAAAAACCCTCACTTTTTATAGTCTGTGAAAATTAGTATGCTTTCTGCATACAACTGCAGTGAGGCACTGGAAAGAACGGGTTTGGTGAATCCATATCTCCTTTTTATTTACTAAATAAAATGAAATGTAAAGATTTATGCAGGGAAAGAAAATTCAGGACAGTTATTTTAAAAAATTGATGTCAGTTGTTTTATATCGACTGAGAAAAACAGCAAAAAATCCAAAACAAAAGAAAGCCTCGGTGAAAATAAAAAGACTTTAATATCCTTTTGAATATGGCATTTCCATGCAGTAGGAAATGTTATCCATGTATCAAAGCATGCTACAGGAATGACCAAAACATGTGATAATTTACAGGAGAAAGCCACGGTGTGGCAGGTACAGAATTTTATTTCAGAAGATCCCATATGTGCTTTTTGGAGTATGCATAAAAATTTATATGCTACTGTGAAAGTTTTACTTGTATGACAGGTTTTTTTCTTACTGTAGGTTTTGTTTTGGCCTGGGACACTGAAATGCAGCTTGGCCATTTTGACACATCTGTTTTGTGCCTCAAACTTGTGTGCAATAATATGACAAAATATGGTAAAAAATAATGCATAAAAAGAGGAGTGATTAGGAGCTTTCTGAGTAGTTCTGATTTTAACCTCTGAAGCAACCAAGGGAAAAGGAACCAACTAATTTTGATCTTGGTATGCCTCACCTGTGCAAATCAAAATGACTCAGACCTGACCTTGCTTGGGCTCTGTGTCAATAGCTGTATTATTGCTGTCCTCTACTGGATTTAATAGTCCAAAAATGCCTCCTTAGGAAGTGAAAACTAGAGGACTAATTTTTTTGTTATGTTGTCCCTTGAACTTCATTGATTTTGTCTTCCCAAAGAGTGAAGTGGTACAGTTAATTCATGTGTGGGCATCTACAAGATAGGTGGGACAATACGTATGAAGCTCCTCAAAGGCACACAGTTTTCCTTTGGAATGGCTCCAAAGGCTGGGAGTTGTTTTGAATGAAGGTTTAATGTTTCTTCTGCAGAAATGTGTCTACTGCCAGGTTTGTGACAGAGCTCTTGGGCTACTCTGTAGCCTGCTTCTTTTTTAGGCAGTTTTTGCTGTGTGTAATAGATTCTGGAATTTCACTTAAAAGCAAAGAAACATTGAAATTCCATTTTATTAGTTTTTCCAGTTGTCTTCACTGCAGACAACCAATAGAATAGTAAATAATTTATGTGAAGTCTAATAAATTTTAAAGGAAGGTGGAGAAAAAAATTGCAGGAACACAATTTTCTGAAGTCCTTGCTGATCTTGTTCTACAACCTGTCAGTGACTCAGACTAAAACAGGAAAGGGAAGCTGATAATATTCACTGTTCTGCCAAGAATCACAAGTCAAGTAAATTTGAAAAATTATTTTGGAAAAGTTTCAGGTGTAAAATTGGTCAAATGACAACCAAAAGGTGCTCAGACTTACACTGAAGTGTAACTTTTAGACTGACACATTAAGTAGATAGCAAAAATCAATTTAGATTTTTAGATCTGATAATTTATCAGAAATGCTTTAGGTACTTTTCCCATGAGAACCTCACAAGAGAGGATCCCTACTTGAAACCCCTTGCAGATATACTTGGACAATGGATGACTCTTAATCACCTACCTGACATCTTTTTTTCCAGTAGAACTACTTGTAATTAAGCAGGAACAATGTCAGCAATTATGAACAGTATGACTGAATTCTTCACATTTCTAATGACAGTGTCTTTAGAGCAACAGTATTAAATTGGCCCAAGGACAACATAAAAAAGACTGACTGCACAGTCTAAGCATGTTGTGTCAGACAGTTATGCATTTACCCAGTTCTCAGAGGAGCAGTCCCTCTTCCAATGGCAGAATCCCTCATGTTCTAAGTCATCCATAAATTAGGTTTCTGTAGAATAAAAACAACCATTTCAAAAGCTGTGGGCGAAAATTAAAGCCAGAAATTATCATTAAGCTTAATAAAATTTGGAGTCTGTAAGGGGAGGAAAGAAATACATACAATTTGACCAATTTTTTTTTTTTTGGCCAGGAAAAGAGGTGAGAGTTTGTATGCCAAAAATTATACTGTCTGTATAAGCTTGCTCTGTGTTGCAAGGGAATCAGTCATTGTTCACTTTTTCTTTCCTAGTAGACCAAAATCCTTGTTCATAAAGCTTGGGTTGGATCTCACCTATTCACAGGCTGACTCTCTTTCAGTTTGAAGCCCTTCCCCCTTGTCCTCTCATGCCCTTGTAAAGAGTCTCTCTCCATCTTTCTTGGACTTCTGAAACATTTCTGTGAATTTGGGCAGCGATGGATTGAGTGCAGCTGTGACCTGCATGTGAGAAGAAAGGGTAGACAGTCCATGCCGAGCTTGGAGTGCTGATGAGGAATGAAAGCAGTGTCCTCAAATCCAATCACACTGATCATCTCATAACCAATGGCAACATACCAGAGCATTGGGATATGGCCCTGTTTTCAATAGTATTTCCCAGGCTGTGTGGAATTCAGTTCAGATTTTGAATATCTAAGGCATAGATTTTTTGTTGCATTCATCGTGAGAGGCCTACTTTAAGAACATAGACAATTGGAAAGAGCTGAGAGGATGGCAACAAGGCTGATAAAAGTGTGATCTATTATATCTCTTTAGATTCAAATGAGTGAGGTAAATCATGGAGATAGGAACATTGGCACTGAGTGCTTTTTGCATATGATATTTTTTGAAATGGCATAAAATTCATACATTCTGAGATTCGTTTTTAAATGGCACAAAATGCAATTAAGTAACTTATTTTAAGAAAAATTGGTAACAAATGTGTCCTTATTCATTTTAAAATCTTCCCATGTAAATGGGGAAAATGCATTAAACCTTATGGTTGTAATATAGCTAATAGAACCAGGAAGCAAAGAATAAAAAATAAAAAATTGCAATTTAAAAGCCCCACTAGGGATATTAATTGAGAGACAGGATCACAGACAAAAGATGTGCAGTTTTCCTCACTGCCTTCAAATCATAGTCACAGTACTCATTTTGGTTTTAAAAAGCTTTTGCTTTTAGTCTATAAATCAATTATGGCTTGAATGTTGGTGCTTATGGAAGGTGCTGCATTTGAATATATACAATGTCTTTAGTTCTGGTATTAGTTGTGGGACTGACTTCAGTTAACTGCTTGTGATACAGAGATTTGGGGTCAAAAATAGAATTCCTCTGTGTATTATGGATTGGTTCATCTTTTTGGAGCTAGGCTATTTCCTAACTTCCATTTACTATATTAAGTTATTTACATCTGGGGCTTACTGGGACAGCCATGGCAGCTTTGGTACTTTGCAATATGATTTGAGTATTAAATACTCTGATCTGAAGGGGATTTGGCCTGATGGTTCTGGGAAGACTTAATTTCATTTCAGGTGCAGGAATCACACTGAGGAATTCCTTTGCTCATGTTGTCCCCCAAACCCATGTTTTGCTGTGCTGTTTTGATTTTGATGCCAATATTAAAGTGCTTTTGGTGCTTAATGAAAGGACTGAGGAGAAAGTTTAATGTACACAAGTGCTCAACTTCAGATGCCTTTACTTCCCCATGAAAACCATACATTAAGTTTTGTACTGCTCAGATGGTTTCATTGCAAGCACATTTGGGCTTCTTTCCAAAAGAAACTGTCAGTTTAAATCTCTCTTCATACATGCATTAAATTTATACTGTTTCATAAAACAACAGTACAAAGGATGTTATTGACAGTTCTGCTCTTGAATTCAGCAAAGCTAAAATGAAACACTGGATAGAAATCCAGTGTTTTTTGCAGAAAGATGTTGCTAAGCCCATGCTGCTAGGCACAGCTTTTAGTTTATGATCCTTGCCATTTCTCAAGAAGTGTTAGGGCTATAACTGCACCTGATTAAAAAGAAAAACTGTGCATCAATACACCATAAAGCGGTGCCCTGGGAGGCCCCAAGCAGCTATGAACCTTGCAAACAGTTTTAGTAGAGGTTTGCATCTCAGAGAATATGACACAAAATCTCACATTTGCTTAATCACGTTCAAACTTGCAATACCAAGAAACAAGTAGGTAAATAAAAATGTGTTTTTAGCTTGTTCTAAGGTCAAATTAAATTAAGTGAAAACACAGCACTGATGTTTGAAGATATGAACCTATAATAACATTGCCCTTCACTTGTGTTGCAAAAGTAATTTTTCTAATATGATAAAATATAAAGTATTCTCATTTGCCTGTTCCTGTTGTTACATCAGATTTTCCTGCTTAGTCGCCTATAAAGCTTGGTAAATTTAGCAATAGCCTCATTATGTGCAATCATGTAATTTGGTTCATCATGTGGAAGCTGCTATTTGAAGCTGACTGTTCGATGTGCCTGATTTCAGTTGCACTTTTAAACCACATTCTGAAAGTGTGGCCTAGGAATCACCTGTGGACTAAGAGATCCCAGCTTATCTGTAGATCAGACTTCCAGGGGTCTCAGAGTTGCAGCCCTTGTAGCATTCACTGCACAGCTTGATTCAGTGCATTAAAATACGATAAGCGTCATATAGCACCAAATTTGGGGCCGTTTCTGGATGATGTGTTGAGTCATAAAAAGCAAGTTGTGAACCACTGCCAAAACCATACCAAGAGAATACTTACCCTGTTTAAAAAAGGCAATGGTGCGCAATGGGTAAATATTAACACTCTGAAGTTTGATTTCTGTTGTTAAAGCTAAAACAAATTTCCTTTGTATGTGAATATAAAATCACATCTGCATCTACGTTAGAATTTCGTTCAAAGCAGGAGTGCATGTTGTGTTTTGTTGTTTTGGGGTCTTTTTGTCTGTTTGGGGTTTTTCTAGACAAGGTTTCCAATTGCTCCTACTTGCTGCATGTTGGTTCATGATGCAGAGCAATCTTAGCTAGCACAGATGGGATTCCTTTCAGATTAAATAGATGATGCACTCTGGGAGCACTTCATATATTCCAGCCATTAATTGGTTTTGAGACTATGGAACCAGGCTGGAGCTTTTCAGAAGTAACCCCACCAAAAACACGTGTAGTGCAAATATCAGGTCCATTGTACCAGCTGCTTCATTCCTATTTGTGTCATTTGCTACAGAACATTTTAAAAGGATCATCAAAGCAGGGAAGGAACAAATAACTTTTGCAGTGAAAACAATTTTGTGTGTTTTCCACTTGAGATTAGTATTTCTGAATTGTGTCAAATGTTCATTCAATACATCCATATTATCTCATAGGAACACGTAATAAGGTCCTCTCCATGAATTATTATGGAGTCACTTGAACTGCTTAAAGACCTTTTTTTTTCATTCCTACCAAACCATTGTTTTAAGTAAATGGCTTTTCATCACTCTCTGTTTAACACATGTCATAGGTTCATAATGTCATAATTCATTGCTGATCTGACTTCTGCGTTTTCTATTTTGAATGTAACAGGAAGCTCCAATGTACTGGAATAGGGGAAAATTTCATTAAATAGGTCTATTTCAATGTTGGCTTTGTCTCATGAATTACAATATCCTGTTGATGAGAAGTGTGATATTTTATTATTGATGCTGCAGCAAAACAAAAATGTTTTGAACTGCCAAGGGAAGGAAAATCTGTCAGGTGTATTCTTACAATAATCATCAGTACTGTAGGATTAATCTCCAAGAGAGTGTGTGCTCACATAAATTTAAGAACACTTTTAAAATTGCTTCTACCTCTATAAACTTACATGTATTTGCACTGAATATTCTAACTGTAAACTAAAGCTTCTTGATCTTCTGGGTGACACGTTTTTGTGATGAATTCTGCACCATAACTAAGGTTAGATACAATCCCGTGGTTCTGACTCCTGCACCAGAAGTTTGTTAGCAGGTTTGGGGTGCAGGGTCTTGCTGCTGTAGAGAAATTAGGATGTGAATTTAGTTCTATGGAGAAAAAGGATCTCTCCTTTCGTATTATCCAAGATCTAATTTAGAAAGAAAAGGGAAAACACATATTGCAATATATAAGGTCATTCTTAAAATGTGGTGGAGTTCTAAATAGTGCACTGCTTCTGTGCACAAATAATTTGTTATTGAATATAATTTAATTTAAGAGAAATGACAGGATCTTATGTATGGATTGAAAGATATACATACCTTAAGCTCATTTGCTTTTTTTTGTTATTTGTTTTATAAAATGTTATCAAACCTAATTCACTAAAATCAATATTGATATACTTTTACAGTGGCCTTAAATTTCCAAACACCGGGAACACAAATGGAATTGCAAGATGGAAAATTCCTGGACAATGGTGGTTGTGGCTATGTGCTGAAACCTGAATTCTTGAGGGATCGCAATACAACATTTACACCCCAAAATGTGGGAGGATACAGTAAACCAATGTCTCTGTCAATAAGGGTAAGATTTGTTCCATAAAAGTGGGAAAACAAATGCTATGTAGTTCAGATGTAATTGTTATCTATTTTTTTTTTTCATTTTATTCCCATTCTTGGTTGTTGAGAACTTAAACAGTGTTTCAAAAAAAACCTCTCATATCATATCAACTGCTGCTTGGGTGCTTTCCCATCTGTAATTCACATATGTTTGCTAAAAATATGCAGGGGTTCAGACCCTCTAAGAGTCTATAAAAATACATGATTTTTCAGGATGCTGTATAGAGAAATATAAATAATGTAGCTGATCAAGGCACTGGTCAATTGTGCTTGTGGAAACTGAACTCTGAAAACACAGAATTCAAATGTGCATTTTGGGTGTTATTTCTTTCAATACCAATAATACCACGTGCACTATTATAATGTTAATTGACAAATGGAAATTTTTAAAGATAAGATAGGAAGCTTTACACTTCTTTTAAGTCTCATTATCTTCCTATGCATGTATAAAAGACTATTTATAATCCTAAAATGATATTTATAAGTGTGAAAGGAGGGATGAATTAATAAGTCTTTGAATTATTTCTACTTCTCCCAAATTATAATGTGATTTACTTCCCAAAAATACTAGAAATACAAGTAATTTACAAATAAATGGTTAGAAAAGCCCTTTTTTGAGGTCAAGTAGATTCATTATAATTGTTCACTAATTAGAAAACTACCTTTTTCCAATGAAAAAGTAATATCTCTGATTACACAGAATATGACTTGCATAAATGCTATTTAATTAGCATATAATTAGTGTGTAATTGCTATTTAACTTCTTTCAGAGTAATAAATAGTGGAGATAAAAAAATAGTTAGTGACAATTATAAAATGCTTACATAATACACACACCTAATCAAGAGCATTTTAGTGTCCTGATGGTGAGCATACCAATTGTGAACAGACATTGCTGGATGATTTCAAGCAGCCAGGCAAATACATCAGTTATTTTAGCCCTAATTTGTATGAAGCTGGAATTAAGATGAGGAGAAACCCCGAATTGTAATGCAGGAGACAGACAAAATCATTGTCGGTGCGAAGGAAGTGTCTGAGTTTGGAAGAAGCTGGAGAAGAGAGAGACAGTGTTTTAGTCTGAGGACCTTAGTCTGAGACTACAGGCTGGGTAGTGCAGGCTGCAGAGGAGCAGTGGCATCCCACTGGCTGAGGGACTGAAGGGCACAGAGAGCCCCATTCACAGTCAGCAGCAAAAACCAGGAAATGGTGGCTGAAGACAAAAGGAATCAGGAGCAGGAGTCAAAGGAAAAGCAGCTTCTGCTGAAAATGTTACTGACCGGATGAATGGAGAAATTACTTAACAGAAAGCAAAGATATAAAACATCTCAGGATCAAATCTCTCTGAATGAATGAATGAACGTAGAACAGAAAAATCACATCGAGCCTGATGTCACTGAATTCATTATCCTTAACCTGATGTGCCACAATTCCCATCAACAAGAGGCATAGAGCCTTTGAAGCAGAAATATTCAAGGTGCTTCATGAAGAGTCTTCTCAGCCTAACAATTTTTACAACTCTCTGTATGTCTGCTTCACCTTGGGTCTCAACAATTGATTGGCTTTATGGATTTAGGTCATAGTGTGCTTAAAAGAACTCACTCTTTTCCCACCCCAGGGGAGACTTAGGCTGGGTCTAGCAATGGGTCATGCAGGCCTTGGCCAGTGGGGCTGCATTTTCATCATGGCATTCAGGGCACGGCAAGGAATCTCCCAGGTTCTTAGTGGGCAGCCCATCAGTGGCTGCAAAACTTTCTGGCAAAGGTAGTAGCTATTTCCTAAGAAGAAAGGGCATCAGTGTTTGCCAAGCCACTGCTCTTCAATATTTCAGCCTAGAACTTCTCTTGGAGCAAGCTGTTACAGAAAATACCGGAGCAAAAAGTGGAATTTGTGAGGTTTGATTTTCTGGGAGGTTGACAGGGGAATAAGAATCTCTTATGATGCTTAGTCCTGAGACTAGGATCAGGAGTCATATCTTTCACCCACGTTTTCAGGCTTGTATATCTCTCTCAATACATTCCATACACTGATTTCTAAAAAGCTGATTATTGTACAGATGTTTACTCTCTCCTGGGTGTCCTGAAGTATAGGTAGGAAGCAGACAAAGTTGTGACTTTCATAAATCCTTTCTCAGGCTGGGTGCCAGATTACAGGGCAGTCTGGAAACAAAATTTCCAGGTAGCTAACTAAATTAAGGAGAAAAACATCAGGGAGCTTACTAAATGAAGAGCTTTTGTGTTACTGTGCAAGAGAAGGAGCACAGGTGAGGCAGTCTGCTACATACCCTGTAGCACAGTGCTGATGTCACTCTGGGTCTTGACGCTGATCCACTCCAGAGGGATTGGAATTCATGAGCTTGACAGCAGAAAATGCAGGAATCACTGGAGACTGATTCCTCCAACATTATTATTTTGCATGCTAACAAAATACAATTTTTACATGTAGCTGTTGAATCAAAACTTAAACCTGAAGAATATTGTTTAAAGCATGATATCAGTTTTATATGTATATATTTATCTATTTATTTATAAGGCGGGTTGTGAAACACTGGCACAGGCAGCCCAGAGAGGTCATATGTGTCCCATCCCTGTAACCATTCAAGGACAGTTTGGACTGGGCTTGGAGCAAACTGATCTAGTCAAAAATGTCCCTAAACCATGATATTTCTACAAAATTATCAAAACATTAAATTAGATGGGAAGCACCATATTCTTGATTCCATTGTGTTTAATGTTGTGTTCCAGTTTATGGCTGGTATATACTTATAGTGATTTCTTATGAAAGTTATTTCTATTATGGCTACAATATGGCTGGGGTGAATCATTCATTCGTATAGTTATTTCAATACAACTTTAATTTTCCAGCTGATCAGTGGCCATCAGTTACCACCCAGCAGCCTGTCGAAGACCAACAAAGCTGATCCTAAGGTGCAGATAGAAATCTTTGGTGTGCCAGAGGATCAAGCAAGAAAGAAATCTAGTGTTGTAAAAAGCAATGGTGAGCATCACTCTGATTGTCTTGACTGTGGACAAAGCACAACAACATTTCATAAGGAATCACCAACTTTGCATGCCAAGAAGTTGTCATAGAAAATGCAATTATTTCTCTCCACACCAGGATCTTCTGGCACAAAATCTGTAATAGAAGTTCATGCTGTGTGCCCTTTTTCTAGACTGGTAGATTAAGGAAGCACAAACTCCTAGTTGGGAGCACTCTCCCTTTCTAAAGGAAGATGGAATTTGTTTTGCACACTGCTGTGGGGTCATCCTGTACAGCAGCTCAGCCCCACAGAGCTGCTTGCCTGCTCTTCCCCTGGTTGGATGGGGAGAGGGCTGGGAGGGCCAAAATGAGAAAACCCTTAGGTTGAGGTGAAGACAGTTTAACAGGGAAAGCAAAAGCTGCACGCACAAGCAACGCAAAATAAGGAATTCATTCAGCACTTCCCATGGGCAGGCAGGTGTAGAGCCATTCCCAGGAAAACAAGGCTTCGTTATCGAGCGTTGTCGTTACTTGGGAAGACAGATGCTGTAACTCTGAATGCCCTCCCTTCCTCCTCTCCCCAGCTGTGAGCATGACACCAGATGCTATGGAACATCACTCTGGTCAGCTGGGGTCAGCTGTCCCACTTGTGTCTCCTCCCAACTTCCCGTGTACCCCCAGCCCCCTCACTGGGATGGGGAGGGTGCTGAGCAGAGTGAGAAAGACAGAAATCTCGACACTGTGTAAGCCCTGTTCAGCAACAGCTCAAACAATGGTGCGTTGTCAGCACTGTTTGGGTCAAGAATCCAAAAGGCAGCACCATAGGGGTTGATATGAAGAAAATTAACCCTATCCCAGCTTAAACCAGTACACAAATTGGTACATTTAGACTTTTTTTCTTAAGAAATTGCTGTGAGCTCATCACTTGTCTCATTTGCAGCTTCTAGTAGGAGTAATCCCTTAATTGCTTGACAGGTGAAGTGTGTACTCTTTGTAGCTGTCTTAGAGCACTCCCTTATCTTTATCATATAGATCTTCTTGATGTCTCAGACTACAAGTTCCCTGTGATCTCCCTTTATCTGTACCTCTGCCTTCTATTCTTCCTTTTCCTTTTTTATAGATGGCTGCTGTTTTAAATCAGCCCCTGAATTTCTTTCCTCTCTATGAACATTGCTGAAGATCAAGCAACCCCCTCCTGTTCCACATTCTCTTTTTGTATTTCTAGTCAAGTGCACATTTTACTACCTGAATTTATTTATTTCCAACACTGTGAAAGGAGTGAAGCTTTGGTAAAAGCATGAAACTGGTATGGCTGTAGGAAAATTTAGGTTGAGCAGAGGTTCTTAACCCAGCTATCCCTGTCCCATTTTGCTCTCTTTTAAGGGATGACACCAACTGTCTTAGGCTTTTGCACCACTGCAGTCAGTGGGAGTCTCACTATTTATTTAAATAGGCCCAGAAATCTAGGGAAAAAGAATTAATCTCTACCAGTTCAACCTAGTGATAGCAGGTAAAATAATTCAGTTACTGAGTAGAAAAAAGAAATCCTGTTTTAATCCTGTTTCTTTTCTCTTTCCATTAGCTTTGAGCCCTAAATGGAATGAAACTTTCTCTTTTAACATCCAAGTTCCAGAACTGGCAATGATACGCTTCTGTGTGGAGGATGAGGTCTCTCTGGTTAACAATGAATTCCTTGGCCAATTCACTTTACCTGTGATGAGCCTCAATTCAGGTAATACTTTTATGTGAACCACCTATAACAGCTCAAAAAAATCTGCAACATTCCAGGCTTTTATTATTACTGTAGCATTGAGAGAGTACAGCACAATGCATATTTTCTAAAGGATGATTGTGTAACTATGTGAATAACTGGCACTCTCTGTTTTTTGAAATAATTGTATTCTCTGAATGCAAATCCATGGTGTTGAAATCAAAATAATGTTAATGGCAGTTGATTATTCCCACTGCAGTATTCCTTTCTAGATAGAAACTGCTCAGATAGTATTTCAATTCATTGCAAGAAGTGAGACTAGTCAGCACTGCTATGAAGGCAACAGTTTTGTGCACTTTCTACTCCGATAGGTTCAAAACCGGATACAAGCCAAATTAAAACAAAACAAACCAAAAACCCCTCAGGTAACCTTTCTGCAACTTTTCAGAGTGGAGAACAAAGGCTATAAATTAGGCAAAATACTTATGGCATTTTTCTTGCTAGAGTTTCTTTTGTTATGCCAGTAGAGTTCCTGGAACCTTTGTAATGAATAGGCTGCACATAAGGAGCAGACACAGAAGTCAATAGGCCAAGGAGAAAGGCTTATGTAAAATGGCTGTTTACTGCACTGGCTTTCCAAAGCTATTTCTGACAAAACAAACAGCTTTTATTAGTGAATAAAGATGGGGAAGCAAAACATTGGAGCTGGCAACAGGCACTGCACCTTTTTTATTAAGCTTAACAGGATTTTAAATGGCTTTTTTTCCCCCCATGTTTGAAAGTCATAAAGCTGCTTGTGATTCTTAGTTGAGGTTGAGGAGTTATAGAAGAACAAAGACATTACTCTTAGAGATCGGCTGTTTTTCTACAACATAAATTTTTACACTGCTAACCTTTTACTTTCCTTTTTATTTGTATATTTGTGGATGATGAAAGAAAACTCATCCCACCAACTCACAATGTCTGAGACAAAATATCAGGCACTGCTGCTTAGATATGCTTGTAAAATTACTGATTGAGGCTTTTTTTATACACAAATTTTCAGTGTGGCTTAATGTCTCTATAGGATTAATTTTGGTCACAAATGAGGGATTCATATTTTGGAAAAGTAAGAGCAGTAGATGTTCCAGGAAATCTTTTCAGTGGAATAATTAAAATGCCAGGGAATGAGTCTAGGTACAAAAACTGTGCCTAAATAAATGGTGCCAAAAAAATTGCCCCAATCCCCACTTAACACAACATTAAAAAAAGCAATTTGCCCTCAGGACGCCCAGAGGCATAATAAAATGCTTCTAAGAGGTGAAGTGATAAATAATTTCAAAATTTGTTGCAAGCATTTATTGCAATGCTTAACCTCTGAAACCAGGTCTGGAACTATGGTTTTGCTTTAGGTACCCAAGCTCTCTAAGCAGTGAAATGGGAAAATAATGTTCTTACAGAGGGAGTCACAGCAAGAAGAAGACAAGGGAAGATCTTCCTAAAATGCTGAAGGGTGAGCTAGGATTCCAGTCTTAGTCCTCAGAGCTCCAATTCCTTTAATCTGTACTACGGGACTGTCCCTCAGTCCCTAGGATTCATATCCCTGAGGTGTCCCCGAGGGCAAGTTGCTTCCAAAAGATGAGCAGTGCTTACATCTTTTTATTTTCTTTGACAGGCAGTGGGGAAAAGTTGTGCCATTTCCTCCCTTCTCTGAACTTTCTTTTGAAAGGACTCAAATCTATCTCCACACTGCCTTCCTTTCCCCAGCAGCAGCCTCCCAACTACTTGTAGACTCCATTGGGGAGGGATGCTTGCTGTCCAGCTGTAGCAGAATTTGATTTTCCATGTAGTGATTGTGTAGCTATACTCAGAGGGGCTGAAATTGAGAAAAATTCTCTACCTGGGTGGTTTAAGGCAAAGAGGAGAGGGGTCCTCTGTTACAGTCCCTGTGCCAAAGAATCTGCCATGGAGAATACTAATACAGGACAGCAATTAAATTATTACCTCTATTATCATGGGATCCATGAATAGTTTATTATTTAATGAAATTGGAGCAATTTCAATAAAAAAAGGAAGTTTTACTTCTCTCAGGACACTTTGTAGAACATTCTGCAAGGAGGGGCTAAAACACAAGTCTTCAGAAATTAATCCTAGTCCTTGAAATGTACCTTTGGATAGGAAATCAACCAAGCCTTCTACATACTGTGTGCATGCCTTAAAAACTGATCTCAAATGTAAATTGCCTGAAACCAGCTTTAATATCTGCTGCCTGGAATCTGAACCTTAAATAGCAGGGGAACTTTTGTGTAATATGACAGAAAAAGGGGAAATGGCCTCAAGCTCTGCCAGGGAAGGTTCAGCTGGATATAAGGGAGAATTTTATTACTGGGAGAGTTGTCCTGCATTAGAAAGGGCTGCTGAGAGAGCGGGTGGAATCACCATCCCTGAAGGTGTTCAAGAAACAACTGGATGTGGCACTTGGTGCCACAGTCTGGTTCACAAGGTGGTGATCAGTCAAAGGCTGGACTCTATGATCTTAGAGGACTTTTCCAATCAAAAAGATTCCATGATTCTGCATAAAAGAAACAAGAAATTCCAAACGCAGGTAGATGTGGGTCACAAAGACTCCATAGGCATCCAGACACACCTAAGGAGGGATTTTGAAAACTGCAGTTCAGAACATAGATACTTATACGAAACAGAGACTTACTTAAATAACTGGAGTGATACATACATAGACAAAATACAGAATATTTTTTAATCAAAAGTGACATTGTTTATTATTATGGAATAACGGACATTTAGTCATATAAAGCAATACAGCTTGGTGTTTTGAAGATGAGATTGTTTTGTTTTCTAAGCGGGTAAGTGAACTATGTTTGAAGTGAGAACTACAGCTCATCCAAATGCTTCAACGACCAGATGAACACGTAGTTCCTGATGGCATGACTTATCTCTGATAAAGTGAATTACTTCTATGAAATCAACTTTTTTAAGATGTCATGGTAGAGGGTGTTACTCTTCACTTTTTTCTGCCTCAGCTGCACTGCTGCTGCAACACCATTCTGTAGGCGCTATCACTACTGATTCACAAGTTATTTCATTTGCTATCAGAACAATGTGTGCAGCACATAACCTTAGATGTTGCAATGTAAGCTTTGCCCATGTTTAAATATCACTGGGCTAAAAGTCTTCCATTTGAAAAAATACCACATCCTGAAAAACACTGGAGTTTTTCACTCTGTGACCAAAAATACCAGAATTGAAATATTATATAGAGAGAGGAGAAAAAACCAACACAAATGGTGTTTGGGTCCTGTATAATTTCATTTTATTTTAAAGAGTTATGTACAGAATCATAAATTATGCCTTGTTTGCACAGATGATGATAAAAACACTCCGTCATAATATTTGTGTTTGTGGTTAATACACTAATAAGGTGCCATCATATTGACAGGTTACCGTAACATTCCACTGCTGTCGAAAGAAGGCATCAAGCTGGAATCTGCATCGCTGTTTGCTCATGTCTGGTACTATCAATGATGTTCTGCAGAAGAAATCGTTCTGGGGGATTGCCCCCCTCTTCAATAAAGTAACATTACTGGCTTTGCAACAGCCCAATGGCCTGACTCCCAGAGCGGCACATTCTCAATGATTTTATGAAGCCAGCGGGACTTTAATGTAAGGGGTATCCTGAATAAGGGCTACTGACCTTGGCCCTACTACTATTTTTCTGTAGGAGAAGACTGGGTTTGAGAAAACCTAAGGAACCTCAAAGTGCACAAGTCCCTGGGGCCTGATGAGATACATCCCCAGGTCCTGAGGGAACTGGCCTAAGCCACTGTCCATCATATTTGAGAAGTCATGGCAGGCCAGTGAAGTTCCCTCTGATTGAAAAAGGGGAAACACAGCCCACATTTGCTATCACAAGCAGCATCGAGGGAGGTGATTTTACCCTTCTACTCTGCTCTCAAGAGATCCCACCTGGAATGTTACATCCACCTCTGGGGTCCCCAACGTAAGAAAGACGTTGATCTTTCAGAGTTAGTCCAGAGGAGGGTCACAAAAATGACCAGAGGTGTGGAGCACCTCTGCTGTGAGGAAAGGCTGAGAGAATTGGGCTTGTTCAGCCTGGAGAAGAAAAGGCTTCAGAGAGACCTTATAGAACCTTCCAGTAGAAGAGCATGTAGTGATGGGACAAGGGTGGATGGCTTTAAACTGAAAGAAGGTAAGTCTAATTAGGTATTAGGAAGAAATTCTTCCCTGTGAGGGTGGTGAGGCCCTGGCACAGGTTTCCAGAGAAGCTGTGGACTCCCCATCCCTGGAAATGTTCAAGGCCAGTTGGATGGGGCTCTGAGCAACCTACAAAGTGTCTCTGTCCGTGGCAGGGTGTTGGCATGAGATGACCTTTAAGATCCCTTCCAACCCAAGCCATTCTGTGATTTTATTATTCTATCATTATTAAGAAGCAATTCATAAATACTGAACTTTTTTGGATATTTTTAAAACTCAGTTAATGTTGTTTGCAGCTAATTTTAAATTTATTATTAAATACTGAGTGAGAATAATAGTCCAATACATATGAGAGATCATGCTAATTTTTATGATATGAGCATTGTTACATTGATGTTTTTATTTGTATTGAACAAAATTTCTTACCATTGTATCTTTTCAAGGGAACAGGAAAAATTATACAAACAATGTTCCTTTAAATTTCTAAATTGGTTCTGATCGGGCTATTCATCTTTAGCGCTCACTGTAATTTTGCTACCAGAAAAAATGGTTTTGAGAAAAGAAATTAGCTCTTAAAATCATAAAAATCATATGCTAGAATTGGTACCTTTCCTTAGCTTAGTCTTGAACCTCCTGCTGCTAAAGCAAGATAAAAAATTCATGGACTGATCTGTTAAGAACCATGTTTCTCATAGGAGCAGGGAGCTGAGGACCTTACTGGGAACTCAGGAAGAAGGAAGCACTGTACTTTGAGGAGAACTAGAGAATTCTAGAAAAAGCAAGGGCTGATTATGTGTTTGAAGATCTATGAGGACAACTTCTTGCCTAACAGAGCTATCAGAGTAGGTCTTGCCCATAAGACACAATTTTCCCATCTTCCTTACAGAACTGTTGTTGACTTTCCACAGGACTACAGTTACACGACTAATGGCAGATTTGTTACTCAAATGTGATTTTTTTTTTTAAAAGAAAGGATGTTATATTGACAAGTTTCTTTAATATCAAAAAATATTGCTTAAGTTTGCAGACCATTCTGATAATATATTGTAATGTTCTTTTTATTTATTGCTATTCTAATGCTGTTTTATTTAATGTTGCCCTAAGATGGAAAATCGGGGCATGTGGTAAACAAGGGTTAGAAAATGTCACAGGAAATAACACTATTAGAAAATTGGATTATCGTTTTAATAAGGAAACTGAGACAGCAGACTAAGAACAATCTAAAATCAATATTGAACTGTAAGGTCAGGTAATTTGATAACTTTGTAAGCTGGTCTCAATGTGGTTTCTGTGCTTGAATGACAAGGCACTTGATTCCTTTCCCAGGAGAGCCTGTAGTATAAAATGTTGGGTGTCCTGATCTTTGTAGTGATAATCTGTGTGCCAGACAATATCCCTTGCATGTGGTAAATATTTTACAGTTTCTTACAGCTCTGAATAGACTGATAATATTCAAACAGAGTTCCTCTCACCTCCCCTTACTGAGGAGGAGCTTAATACACCAGTTTGACTGGGGAAAATATTCTCAGATGAAACTTGATCAAGTTCATTGGTTTGGTGCTGAAAAAAACTCCAGCTTATTTAATTTCCTCACTAACACCTCTAGTCCCACTTCAGGAGCTCTATACAACTTTGTATTCTTAAGACTGATTTGTGAGCATCCTTTGGGAGAAGAAGGCAATTATCTTCACTTCTGTGATTATTATCCCTCTGTTGATGATTTTTTCACCTGGTAGGACAAATGTCAGATCTTCCTAGTACATGGTAACTTAAAATTTACAGCAGATCAGATCACAAATCAACACATCTCCTGTGCCTTAAAAATGTGCCCCTGGTCCTGGGAAGTTTTATGCACATGGTCAGTGGGTGTGTGCAAGAGTCTGGCAATAATGGGCAGTTCATTGTGGCTGCTCACATGCCAAATGTTTAAAGATGTGCTTAAGTACTTCCTCAAATTAGAGAAAAACAGAGACCATAATTAGCATCTGTGACCTCAAAGGAATCATTATTTAATACAAAACACATATTTTATAGCCCTGAGGTCTATTCAATACATGTATTGACTTGAACCCCTTATGCAGCACAGGAGTGCAACGTGGGAAGACTGCTGAACAAATATCGGTGGTATCATGATCTTAAATAAATCCCCCACTGAAAGTTCACATTCAATATGTTCTCTTTAGTCATGAGCATTAGCTTCTCCCTCCTCCTTTCTTCACACAAATGACCAGTTATATCTGCCTCTTGGATGTCAGAATAAAAGAAACCACGATATAGCTTATTGACAAATCAATATCCTGGATTAAATGTTACATTGTATCAAAACTTCTAAAGGTATTAAAAAAAAAAAAGTATTGATTGGATAAGATTTAATGTGAAATTTGCTGGACATCTGAAATACATCGGCAGGGAACCATCCCATGGTTTTCTGGTGAACTCATTGCATGCAGTGATGATAAATTATGCCATTATCAGCATTGTTTCAACACAGTCAGTGGAATTACTGGGCAAAGAAGGAGGCCCCACCCACTGATGTCTACAGAATTCAGTATTTTTACAGTACTATTTAATATTAACAAAACCAAACCCTTCATTGCTGTCATAAGAACTTTCTGCACGTTGCTACAAGTCCTCAGCATGTGATTCCTTAAACTCACGCTGTCAGGAATCTGTGGCAGGAAGATGGTAGCACTTTTTAGACATTAGCCTTATGGTTAGAAATGTGAAGATACATGCTCAGCAGATGACTGCCTATTCTCAAGGGCAACTGAGACAAAATGTACGGTGGGAAATGGGATAAAGAAACATTAGTGGGCAAATAATTGAATCATCTTGGAGAACATTTAAATTACACTGTTTCCCAGTGGGTACCACTTTTCTTCATTTAACTGGACACTGCTCAGTTGAATGTTAACAGCTCCCACGAATGTTCCTTTGCTTTTCACAACAAGCTTCAGTACACGGCCTTGGAGCTCTGTGACTTTGTCATATACAATCTGAAAATATATAGTGAAACAGAAAAAAGCATACAAATTTGTTAATCTATTTGACAAGAAAATCACTTCAATGCAGCATTCAGGATGATGATTAATCCAACTTTGTGATAATTGCTTTAAACTTCCATCCAGAATAGTAAGCTATTAACCATGAGCCAAATTCACTTAACTTAGTGAATTTACCTCAGAAATACATTTGACCTTATCTAGTTTATATAAAGAGATTCTACCTTAGAATCACGAGCTTAGGTTTGTGAGATCTGATTACCATTTGTTAATAAATTTGGAACCTGTCTTGCACAATGCTTGGGAGAAACAAAAAAATCAGTATTCATAATTTTCCCTGTGAAAAATTGAAAAGATTGGACCCAGTTTAGCAAGTGGAACTTACTAAATTTAGATGTTCCAGATACCCCAGAAGTGCTGTTGATACTTCTCAAAATAAATGAGACGGTAATTTAGCATCTCTTAAAAATTACTAATGCCTATAATTTTTAAAATAGCCTTTAAATTACCTTAATACTGTGAGAACTCACAGGGATTGAGTATGAAATGATAATGGTGTATTTTCTGAATTAAAAAAACCCCAAACAATCTGGAGCAATAGCCTAACACAAATAAGCTGCACTCAGAACAGATTCCCATGCTTCAGTCTCTGCATTAATCAAAAACTGCTGAGTGAACTGCATGTGGGCTGATAAAATGTGAAGGAATGCTCTCAGACAGTGCAGGCCTGAAAGGTAAGCTCTCTTAAGAGAAGTAAATTTCATCTAAAATTTCTATGGCTGGAAATGTTTTTGCTATTTTAGTTGCAGTGGAAAAATGCTTTAAATTTTAATCTCTCTATGCTGTTTAAAAAGCAAACGCGGTGACATTCTCTCACTTCAGGAGAATGGGAAACTGAAAGTGCCTAAAAGGCATTTGCCTGCTTGGATTTTCCATGGAATCTGAGTGCAGGCTGTACCTAAGGCGCTGCTGAAGAAAAGGAGAGGCAGACTGAGCCCCTCTAGCTTGGATCTCAGTGGGCTGGACTGATGAGCCCTCTCTGTACTTCCCTTGCAACTGCAGGAATTTCACAGGGAGCATGGAATGGACGGGACACCAGGTGACCCTCACAGAAAGCACCAACAGACAGGACACCGAGAAAGGTCTTATCAGGGGGTTAACACTTCCTTTTCTATTTAGAAACCTTTGGAAATAATAGTTTGGGATGGCTGTCGTGAAAGTTGCACCTGGTGCTTTTTGGTTTTGATGTTTACTGTGCCTATTTTGCCAGATTGTATACGAATTAAAAATTCCACAGCTTCTCTCTCCCCCACCAAAACAAACGTGAAATGATGAAGAAAATCTGAAAAGAAAGGTCACGTACAGTAAGCAAAATATAATTTAGAATAAATCTGTGATCTGACAGTGAAGCAATGCTACTGTTACCAAAGAAAGCTGCCTTGTTTCTTTGCCAATATACTAAAGGTACCAGCTGTTGCTTTAAATCACCAAAAACTACACATATAAGCTATAAATGCTAAGAAACTTGACCTGGGTAACGAACAACTTTCAATCTTTGGCCAAAAAGAGGCTTTAATCTTTGAGCAATGACAGACCTTTGCAGTGCAGGGTGGGTGGTTTTCAAATGATCCCAGTAAACTGCTTCTAAAATGGTATTGCAAATTCAGCCAGAGTAAGGTGTACATTATCATCAGGATGTAGGGACAGAAGAAAGGTCTGGAGAAGGCTGAATTAGTATGTGGATAAAACAAATGCCACCTGCCAGAATTTGGGACCAGTAAAATCCTGAAATGATCATGCAGTGAGAATATTTGCTTGACTTTTACACAGATAGATGAGATGGAGGTGAGTTATACACGGCCAAGCAGCAAATCAGTGGGACAGTTAGGGCTGGAATTCAACTATTCCTGGCTTCAAAAAGAGAAACACTGTTGACCTACAGGAGTCTAATGACATTTTAATCACAAATGAGGGACAGTTGCTTCTCCTTAGGTAGCCATGGCACAGTTCCTAGATTTGGTAATTAATCCAATTTGATGCATGGTGCTGGAGGGAGCGGCCGTGGCTCCTGGTGCAGTTCCCCTCCTCCCCTTCCATCGGACGAGGTGGGGCTGCTCTGCCTTCATTTTCTCTTTACACTGTATTCCATTTTTCTGTGTTCCTCCTCTTCTTCTCTAGCACCAATTCTTAATGCAATATAACATTAACCACTGTGAATGAAAATAATTCCAAAATCCAAATACTGCCACAAAAGAAAAGATGGATTTGTTTGCTAAAAGCAACTCCAAAACATTTGCTGTAACTCATTTTATTGTCAGCCACCCTGGACTTTCACGTCTTCACTCTCACAGACATGAGTAAAAATCAAACATAGAAAGCACTTCTGCAAGGTTGATAATTTGCTGTAGGCAGTCATAAGCAATAGAAGTACAAAACTAAAATCAAAAATACCCAAGAGAAGCACATTTCAGATTTTTCTCAGTCTGGAACAAAGAAAGAAATTAATATACAGCTTCCTTCCAGCCATTTGGCTTTAATAAAAACTTATGAACTCATAAAAAAGGCTACTACATTTCTGTACACAGTGTTTTGGACAGTAACCAACTTAAGAGACAGCTGACTTATATTTTTAGTAGTTTTTCTTCCCTGGGGCGGCTTCTGCCTCAGTCTACCAGCCTTGGACAAAAAATGCATCCAGAATGACATCACATATGGAGGAGCAGAGCTGCTAAAGCACAGGCATCGGGTTGGAAATGGCCAAGTTCAATGGAACCATATGTCCCCACTGTGATTAGCACTTCCCAGTGAAAAAGATTGAGCATCTGGGAAGAAGGCTCTCAGTTTTGATTAAGGGCATTAAAGTTTTCACGGAATTTCTTTTAACGGCAGTGGAATACTCGTTAACCACAATTAAATCTCCTCTGAGTGACTACTGACTGACTGCCGACTGGCTTTTGGATTTCCTTGCATTCAAATGGATCTAAGAACAATTCAAAAGATAATTGTCTTCCAGTGTTGCTGGCTGGTTCTTATCTGTTGTCCATTTTGGATACCTTACAATGAATGTTATGATATAATCATATTATGTTCCTTTGCTTTAAGTATCTTTCAAAGGTAAAGGAACTTCTTTAGACAGATTAATTAGATTCATTCCACTCTGACTGCAAGAAAAGAAAGAAAGAAGAAAAAAATAAAGCCTAGTTCCTTGTTATTCCATTGCAGTACTGTAGGGAGGGACATTTGTCTCAGCTGTGAGCAGCAATACTACTCAGGGAGCCTTCTTACAGAATGCTGGAAGTCATCAGTGTAAGCAGGCAACTTTTGTAATTAACAGATGTGCGAAAAGAGAAATATTAGAACTCCAGGAGTGGGAAACCAGGAGATAAGCACTCAGACTCTGCTGACTAACCTAAGCTTCATCATATCTTATCTATGAAACAGGGTGGAGTGGTAATATTTTCCATGCCTTCTCCTTTACAGCCTGCTGAAAGAGCATTTGTAAATTGCTTTGAGATCTTTAGGAGATTTGTTGCATGCAATAATTATAATCTCCAATCCCACCTACTGTTTCAATCTCATCTGCCCTTACAAATGAACACAGTTTTTACCACTTCCCATTCTGCTGTAAATGTTTCTCCATACAAATGTTTCCTTTCACCCCAGAGGCATGAGCACTTCAGTGGTGTGTGAAATAATCATAAAGAGCTGTGAACTGATGGCATTTTAACACGAAAAGAACCTGGCTATTTATTCTTGTGTTATCATTTAGGACAGTGACAACCAATTTTCAAATGTTAATTTGAATAACAGCATCCATTCAATTAATACTTTTCATGCTATTGTGCGTATCTGCATTGAGAACTGCCTGGGTTATGGTGCAATGATGCTTGGTCTCATTTGGCAAATGTGTAACTGTGGTTATGGGGTAAGACAGAGCACTGTGACAAATTCAACTGCTTTCCTGAAGAGAGAGACATAAAAGATGTTGTTTCACTTCTGAGATAGATGCAAAGTTGTCCCCATTTGTGGTTCAGCTTATGATACATTCCTTCTTTTTGATCATCCTCATTGCAACAGCTCTAAAAATGCTTTATTGTTATTTTATTTCAAGAGTGGGCAAAGCAAATCGAACAAGTTGCACCTGTGTGGGTTGTGGGTGACCTGCTGGGAAGCAGCTCTGCGGAGAAGGACCTGGGAGTCCTGGTGGACTACAGGCTGTCCATGAGCCAGCAGTGTGTCCTGGAAGCCAGGAAGGCCAATGGTATCCTGGGTGCATTAGGAAGAGCACTGCCAGAGGTCATGGGGGTGATCCTGCCTTTCTGCTCAGCCCTGGTGAGGCCACACCTGGAGTGCTGTGTCCAGTTCTGGCTCAACAGATGAAGAAAAGCAGGGAACCACTGGAGGGAGTCCAGTGAAGGGCTATGGGGGTGGTGAGGGGAGTGGAACATCTCTCTCATGAGGAACAGCTGAGTGAGCTGGGCCTGTTCACTCTGGAAAAGAGACAGCTGAGAAGGGACTTCATCCATGTCTGTCAGTGTCTGCAGGAAGGGGTCAGGGGATGTACCAAGCTCTGCTCCTTGGGGCCCATCAATGGGACAAGAGGCAACAGGAGAAACTGATGGCCAGGAAGTTTCACCTGAATGTGAGGAAGAACTTTCCTCTGCAGTGACTGAGCACTGGAACAGATTGTCCAGAGAGCGCGTGGAGTCTTCCTCACTGGTGATATTCCAGAACCATCTGAACACAATCCTGTGCCGCGTGCTCTGGCATGGCCCTGCTGGAGCAGGGACGTGGGACCAGATGACCACTGTGGTCCCCTCCAGCCTGACCCATTCTGGGATTCTGTGAAACAAGAAGTGGTGGAAGAAAGTGAACAGTACTCACAAGTTCATTGTAAGTAGGGTCAGAGCCTTTTGGAGCTGTTCTTGTTTTCCTTCGACTGACCTCATAAGGATCTGGCAGAAGATAAAATTCAGCATGTGCACTTGGGGCAGAGCCATCTGGGAGGCGCTGGAAAACAAGAAGGTCATAAATATGAATGCCCATGTTCTAGCAAAGAAAACAAACAAAAAGTACCAAATGAAATCTGGGCTTTCAGCAGACACAGAAACATGTTACATTCTCAGTATTCTCTCGGCTAAATTGGAGTGCTAGTGGAATAACATGAATTATTAGAATTCAGCTTAAAATGGAATCGGGAAAATAAAAATTAAATAATGCAAAGACAAGGTAAAATTGTCTATCTTTAATATTTTTCATTCTGATGGAAAAACCCTTAAGCCTCAATCTACTTTAACTCATCTTAATCTGATACAAAGTCCAGCCCTTCCACTTTCCAGAGCAATGCATAGAAACTGGATTTTAGACAGTAAGCTCCTATTGGTTTTAACCCCTAAATATCAGCACTGATATTGGGGAGAACTGATTGTTTCTAAGGGTGTTTCATAAAGCATATCAGTAGAGAAGAGCCAGGAGCATTTCCTGCAGCAATATGGGCAGAACAGGAGTCTTACAGCTGCCTTTCCAATCTCGCCC
>VWZW01003862.1:1055131-1073749 GCA_013397115.1 Edolisoma coerulescens
ATTGATGCTTGGTCTCATTTGGCAAATGTGTAACTGTGGTTATGGGGTAAGACAGAGCACTGTGACAAATTCAACTGCTTTCCTGAAGAGAGAGACATAAAAGATGTTGTTTCACTTCTGAGATAGATGCAAAGTTGTCCCCATTTGTGGTTCAGCTTATGATACATTCCTTCTTTTTGATCATCCTCATTGCAACAGCTCTAAAAATGCTTTATTGTTATTTTATTTCAAGAGTGGGCAAAGCAAATCGAACAAGTTGCACCTGTGTGGGTTGTGGGTGACCTGCTGGGAAGCAGCTCTGCGGAGAAGGACCTGGGAGTCCTGGTGGACTACAGGCTGTCCATGAGCCAGCAGTGTGTCCTGGAAGCCAGGAAGGCCAATGGTATCCTGGGTGCATTAGGAAGAGCACTGCCAGAGGTCATGGGGGTGATCCTGCCTTTCTGCTCAGCCCTGGTGAGGCCACACCTGGAGTGCTGTGTCCAGTTCTGGCTCAACAGATGAAGAAAAGCAGGGAACCACTGGAGTGAGTCCAGTGAAGGGCTATGGGGGTGGTGAGGGGAGTGGAACATCTCTCTCATGAGGAACAGCTGAGTGAGCTGGGCCTGTTCACTCTGGAAAAGAGACAGCTGAGAGGGGACTTCATCCATGTCTGTCAGTGTCTGCAGGAAGGGGTCAGGGGATGTACCAAGCTCTGCTCCTTGGGGCCCATCAATGGGACAAGAGGCAACAGGAGAAACTGATGGCCAGGAAGTTTCACCTGAATGTGAGGAAGAACTTTCCTCTGCAGTGACTGAGCACTGGAACAGATTGTCCAGAGAGCGCGTGGAGTCTTCCTCACTGGTGATATTCCAGAACCATCTGAACACAATCCTGTGCCGCGTGCTCTGGCATGGCCCTGCTGGAGCAGGGACGTGGGACCAGATGACCACTGTGGTCCCCTCCAGCCTGACCCATTCTGGGATTCTGTGAAACAAGAAGTGGTGGAAGAAAGTGAACAGTACTCACAAGTTCATTGTAAGTAGGGTCAGAGCCTTTTGGAGCTGTTCTTGTTTTCCTTCGACTGACCTCATAAGGATCTGGCAGAAGATAAAATTCAGCATGTGCACTTGGGGCAGAGCCATCTGGGAGGCGCTGGAAAACAAGAAGGTCATAAATATGAATGCCCATGTTCTAGCAAAGAAAACAAACAAAAAGTACCAAATGAAATCTGGGCTTTCAGCAGACACAGAAACATGTTACATTCTCAGTATTCTCTCGGCTAAATTGGAGTGCTAGTGGAATAACATGAATTATTAGAATTCAGCTTAAAATGGAATCGGGAAAATAAAAATTAAATAATGCAAAGACAAGGTAAAATTGTCTATCTTTAATATTTTTCATTCTGATGGAAAAACCCTTAAGCCTCAATCTACTTTAACTCATCTTAATCTGATACAAAGTCCAGCCCTTCCACTTTCCAGAGCAATGCATAGAAACTGGATTTTAGACAGTAAGCTCCTATTGGTTTTAACCCCTAAATATCAGCACTGATATTGGGGAGAACTGATTGTTTCTAAGGGTGTTTCATAAAGCATATCAGTAGAGAAGAGCCAGGAGCATTTCCTGCAGCAATATGGGCAGAACAGGAGTCTTACAGCTGCCTTTCCAATCTCGCCCATCACACAGCTGCAATCTCTCTTTAATTTTCCAGTTCAGGTTACTGAACGATATTCCAGATATTCCATCTTAGATTGTACCAACTCGAGATCAGAGACAATCTATTAACCAGGCTCAGTCATCAGCCAGTGCTGGTGGGTGGAGAATTTTTTGATAACTTGTGAGGAGCTGTAAAGTTATTCCTAAAGCAGCACTACAATTACTCAGAAAACACATTGTATTACTTGAGGCTTCAAAAGAACACACAAGGAACATAATCAGGAAGAACTATGGAGCATCCTGCCAGCACATGTCACTTAGTGCTTGGCTTATAATTAAGCACAAACCCCTGCTTTGGTTTCACAGTAGACAATCATAAAGCACAAAATGGGGCATATCAAAATATCAGTATTTTTAATCATATAATCAGCATTTTAGATGGGAAGTTTACCTGCCAGCTCCCAGGCAATCCAGTGACAGGATGCAAATATGAATACAGTCAAAAAGAAGACATCTTAAAACCATTTGGAACCAATGAACCCAGAGGATTATGCAGGCACTTGTATTTTTATCTCCCATTGTAATTTTACACCTGGCTCAGAATGAAGTAATTTCTCAGATTTTGATTATTCACAGTATGTGTCTGGAAATATGGGGCTTTCTACAGCATTATCAACAACATATCCCTGGGATAGAAGAAACTGCTATCTCCTAGCAATAAATAACTACTCTATTGGGAATGAAAACAGTGCTTGTGTGTGTGAACAACCAGTTCTTGCACAACAAACCTCTGGTTTTTGTTATCTGAAATGATCCTTCAAGGCAAATGATGTGGTCAACTGCAAAGCTCATTACTGCTATCATTAACACCATACAGCATCAAAGGATGCCCCACTCAAACCATTACATATTGTCAGCACTATGGGAGTGATTAATATTTCTACTGCTAAGTTCCCCAAAGTACATCTGATTTAAAACACCCATGGGATTTAGATAGATGGGATTCAATGGCCAACATAAGAGAGCCACTAAAAGGCAGTGGAACTAATGGGTATTTTCCTAGGACAGGGTGCCACATTGTTAATGCAGGATTTATAAGTTACACTGTCCATTTGAAAGCCCATCTCTGTTGATCGAGGACTGTACTAAAACTTCAATTGAGGATTAAAAGTAACAGTAAATTGAGCATCTCTTAAAAATCAGGAGGGAGAATGAAATGCAGCCTTAAGCACCAGTCCAAGCAACCAGGATCCTAAGTGTAATCAAGCTCTTTCCTTCTCAATGAATAGGTAAACATCACTGTAACTTGAAGGTCGACTGATTTTAGTTGTTTCAGACAAAGAAAGGAACCAGGCCGAGGTGACAGGCTCCAAAGGTAACGTGGCTGCACCAGTCCTGTCCTGCTGCCCCTCTGAGCTGCCCAGACAGGACAGGGTGCTTTCACAACTGCTGTGCCTCCCTGAGCACCTCAAGCAGCAAAGGCACAGATGATGGAGTGTTATCTGAGTGGGAAACAGGCTCAGACCCACATTCACCTGCCAGGGTGAATCCAAGCTGATTGCTGCATTTGTTTAACAGGACTGCGTGTCCAGATGCAGATGTGACTAACTGAAGTCAGGTAAAATTGTCACTATGCCTCTGAGCTCCTCTTTGTCATGTTACCTTGCCTTCAGCCAACTAACCTTCCTCTATAGGGTTACTCCTCCCAAAATTTAAGGAAGGCACTTTGCAGCAGTGTTTTGGCTGAATGAGATGGACTGAAAACTACTTCCTCACTATCCCTTTGAACGTAGCTAAATATGTGTTGAAAGAGGCGAGTGGGGGGAGAGGGTCAAGAGAGAAAATTAAAAAAGAGAACATTTTAGCAGTTCAGAAAGGAAAAGTCAAGGGCAGAGCTGTTGCTCTGGGATATTTCAGAACTAAAATAAAGCCACTTTTCACGAATAGTAGCAATCAGCAGTCAGACTGTTAGAGGTAATTTGGATGTGCAGCCACCTGAATTCCAAGCAGACAGTGTAGTTCTGATCGCGGGTTTTTTCTCCCCCACTTTACAGGTGACATTTTCCCGCTTCATCTTCCCTTCCCGAGGAAAGGCAAACAGGCCACTCCAAATCCCACTATTGTCCCAATTCTCCATCTGCAGTGGCACTGTTATGCCATCAAACAATCAGAAAAGCTTTGGCTTAGCACTCTTCCAGCCGGATCACACGTTCCACTTCTCAGCTGCCCTCCCCTGACTCCTGACATGACACACTCCATCTAATGAAGGACTCCAACTGTGAGAAAGACTCTGTCCCACCACGCACTAATAATTCAAAACTACAAATTAAGAGCAGGTATAAACCAGCCCCAGCCTTACAAGAGCAGCGTATGGGGAGCTCATATGCTGAGTTTATGCTGATTTTTCTTTTGAATGGCACAAGTGCTGAATTTTTTTTCTTGCGAAGAGCCTGCTTCACCGTAGGATTTCTTGAGGCAAGACTTGCAATGGAAAGAGCTGTACTTTGCTAGACACTTCCTAGCAGGAACAAGGAGTGATCATGGCAGTTTGACTATAATAGTTCAAAACCAAGAGTGGGATTAACATGGCAAAAATATCTTTTTAAATCATAAGTAGGTGGAATTTGAAGTAAAATGTTTTATTAAGACAACTGACATAGCAGGCAAAAAACCACCAAGTTTTGGGCAAAATAGTCCTTTCCCAGGGTTTCATATCTGAGTTGAGCATTGAAATAAATTAGAATGGAGAATAAAGGAAAAATGGAAGGAATATCAGAAATATTTTTCTTACTAAATATTATGACTTCTTTCATATTACAGTATCACATTTAGTAAACAACCCCCCTGGACTGTCCTTTCACTTCTAACTCAGACTGCAGTGGCTTAGTTATAAATTTAGGTAAACATGAGGAATGCCTGACCAAAACCACAGAATCCCAGAATGGGTCAGGCTGGAATGGCCCACAGTGGTCATCTGGTCCCACCTCCCTGCTCCAGCAGGGCCATCCCAGAGCACATGGCACAGCATTGCATCCAGATGGTTCTGGAATATCTCCAGTGAGGGAGACTCCACAGCCTCTCTGGGCAATCTGTTCAGCGCGTGGTCACCCACACAGTAAAGAAGTTCTACCTCCTATTCAGGTGGAATTTCTCTCTTTGCACCAAAGAGTATCTGTTCTGGTGAGTTATAAAAAACAGAGTAAGATTTGTAGCAGGCTTATGAGTAGTGCTGAAATCCATCAAACCCCCTCTTTGTTATTATCAAAGGATAAAATAATCACTGATTTCTGTCCATAGTCCAGGCCAGAAGGAAAATCAAAGGGTACCTTGGGAATGCCATTTTGCACTTTACTCTGCAAAACCTTTATAGCTTGAATGCACTTGTGATCAAACAAACAGAAAAAGCCTAAAGCTTTAGATTGAATTCTATTTGCGTTTAATTCTGTAGTCATTTCATTAACCAAAAAATAAAGGATTTTTACTTCCTTCAGAAGAAGTTACTCCCAATTTAAATTACTGTCTTAAATCTCTTATTGTGTTTGCTTGCAAATAAATCCAAGCTATAAAAATCTGTAAGGCTGTAAAGGTATAAAACCAAGCTCCCAACAGAAATGCCATAGATTCCCTCGATATGCTTAGGGACAAAAACCCACAAAATCCCCCAGTGATTTTGATCTGCCAATAAAGAAAATTTGAATTTGGAAGCTGACTCAAACTGAATTTAGAAACGGAATCTATTTGCTTTCTTCAAGTAAAACCAAGTGATGACTGAAATATTTTCTCAGAGAATGACCAGCCTACTTGACCTTGATAATGACAGATCTTTCTAAGGAACTCAGTTACAATTGCCTGTATTTATGTTAAAAAAGGAATTTATTTTGGAAATGTTATTTTCTTCTAAAGTCAGGCAGAATAAAGGGGAATGAGGGAGAGAAAATAATACTCTGGATTTACTTCTTTCCACATCTCTAATTCAATACTGAAAACCTAAAATACACAGCCTGTTTTGGCTGTGTTCCATTTTCCACTCCAGTTTTATTTTCCAAAACAAAAAAAAAGTTGATATTTGCCTACAGAAACCCACACAGATAGGTTACATCCTGTGTAATTTAATTTTAAATATAGTAGCTGTGGCTGGAAAATAATGGATGAAATTCAATTAATTTTTCCACAAGAAATATATTATCCTAATGACTTTTCTCCCCGATCATTACTAATGATCCACAACCCTCCTAACACAAGGACTCTTTGTTAGCATTACTATAGACATAACTATTTCAAAATTTGCCATATATTCAACTATTTAGTGATTTAGCATCCAATACGAATATTGGGCAATACTCCTACGGATTTTAAGGAAATTTTTATGTTTTTTACAACATGTATTTTAAGGATAATTTTTTGTAAAATGTTTTAAAACTCACGTCTTCCTAAGAGGCATAAAATTTTCTTTTTAGGTGACTTTTGCCTCAAATTTAAATCATGTCATCAGTTTCTGTTAGTGTTAGATATGCAGATCACCTTTTGTCCTAGAGTGGAACAGATTGATGGGTCCTGAGCATTTGATAGTTCCAGCTGCTGTTCTCTTTTTCCCATTTTTCATTTTCAACAATCTTGACAGCAAAAACTAATGATCAACTAACTTGTATTAACTAATGACATCTTTCCTCCTCTATAAATGACTACTCTTCTTCCCCCCCAAATTAATTTCCTCAACATTTTAAAATCTCAGTTTCTCTCTTCCTTTTCTTCAATTAAAAAAAAAAAAAAGATATCCCGTTTTCCCATTTCAGCTACTGCCCCCAAAGAAAAATAATTCACTTTGTCCAGTAGTTCCCTTAGTCTTCCTATCCTTTATCATCCTTCTGTTCTTCTCTTACACCGCTGTGAGAATTTATTTACATAGTGAAGAAAGAACTACAAAATATACCTCAATTTTTAAGATTGAGATATCCACACACCTTTCAAAAGAAAACCACTGTAGTAAGTGGTTAGGAAAAACCTTCAACAAAACGTCTATGTGTTATGTGTAGACATTAGGTGGATTTGATTATTATCCAATAAAGGAGGATTAGGAAAAAACCCACAGAAGAAATCATTCTTGCACTGCTGTAACCTTTGTAAATTACTGGCTGCCTCTAGACTAAATTAAAACTAGTAAGGAATGTGGAAGAGCCATCATTGCTGCTGTTTTCCACTTCCTCTGAGTCCCTGTGTAACTTAGCAGAGGAAGGCTAAACCCCATCTTTCAAAGCTTCAGCTTAATTAGCAAACACAGCCTCTGCCTTAGGAAAAAGAGAACATCCTCTGGGCTACTTCTAGGCTTAAAGAGCTGAGAACTTCGTATTACAAAGCAAGAGGTTCCTTCAAAAGCAGATTAATGATATATAAACTTCAGGAAAAATGGGATTGCTGTGTGAATGGGTGGTTGTGTTGTTGCTTCCTAAATCCTAACGTGGTATTGAAGACCCTTCCTTGTTCTTCCTTTGAGCTCTGCATATCCCAAAGCATGAACACCTCTATTCTACTCTGCTACTGGGCTTTTCATTTTCTGCTCACAAAATATCCCCAAATTGCTTCAAAGAAAATTAAAAATAAAATCCCATTTGCTGTAATTAAATAATAATTACAAAAGAAGATAATCCACTTTATCACTATGGTGCACCCTGCACTGTCTGCTATTGGCAAGACAAAACAGGAAAGCAACTGGCCAAAAGTGATTGCACAAATATGGTATTTTTTTTCCCAAACAACTGTTTTTTTCACCTAAAATTTGAAAATATTTAACTGCTTATCTTCAACAGCAGTTTTATTGTATTACATTTTCTGATCCCAGTTTTTTTGGGTCATCTGGGTATGTACATAAAGACAGAAGACACACTGACAGAGATCGCTGCTGTGGAGGTCAGCGGCAAGGCAACCAAAGAAAAAATTGCATTTATCTCAAGTTAATGCAGGGCAATAAAAATATTTTGCTGTCAGGGAAATTCTGGAAAGCATTTTTCTGAGCAGGCATTTTCTACCTTTCAGAAATCTGGCAGTGTCCGTGGAGCGAGCCTCCAGATGGCTTTGTCATTTACCATGCTAAAAATGCAAAGATGCCCTATCCACATTATTGATGTGAATATCCAAATATAGCTTATGTCCAATACCTTCAGCATCCTCATCAGCCTGCCTGTAGCAGAGCAGCCAGGGCTGGAGCAGCCTGGCTGTAACAGCTGGCTATGCAGCACTCCTGAGGGGGACAACTGTGCTGGCAAAAGAGGGTAAGAGCTGTCCTGAGACACAACATTTCTAAAGGGTGAACCAACAACCAACATTTTCCAAGGTCTCCCGGCTGTCAGATGGGAAAAAAAATAACCCTGTCAAGGAGGGAGGCCAGCAAGAGATTCACCCTGTCATGGTGTGGACATCTCCTGACTGGGCTTGGTTAAATTGTCCCCACATCGGTGCCTGGCCCCAGCTGAGACAGATCCTGCTGCTTTTTGTCACCACCAGTGACAAAAGGTTTGCATGGAGCTGGAAATAGGAGTCTGTGGGAAAATGGTCCATTCTGGAGTCATCACTGGAGGTCAGGCAAGATAATTCATGGTATTCAAAACAGCCATGATCAGGCAGCTGATCCATCACAATGAGATGGAATTGTGATTCCAGCATATCACATATGTAAGCATCTCAGTTTCAAACTGATCCCAAGGCACAGAGGCAGTGGGATTTTCAAAATGAACATGAATTATTTGTTAAAAAAAAATAATTTTTTTTTTTTNCAGTTCTGGTCAACAGACTGGATCCCAAAAGACTCAGGCTTTCTAAGAATTATGCAAAATATTTCTTATCTGCTTCAGTCATTTAAGAGAAAAGTCAATCTATTTCTGCTTAAATGAAGTAAATAAAATGAAAGACCCAGAATGTCACAAGGGCTTCTCTCCCAAGCCTTTATTTCTACAGAGCTCTGAAACCAGAAAGTTGAAGAAATGCACTGAGATGTACCTCTGATGCCCCGTTTAAAAAGAATAATTCATTGTCCTGATGATCCAGAAGGAGAAAAGGACAGACACAATCTCAGATGGAATGGGGAAGAGTCCATACAACCACAGGACTATAACTGTCATGTAAAACAGGCTCCTGACTTTTACAGACCATTGGCAGCAGGCAAGGAGGGCTAGAATTTAGCTCCAGCAAGCAATGACACAACTTTGTGTGTATTTATTGTTGTTTTTGAGCAAGCAACAAAGAAAAAGACATCATAGAATGGATTCTGTCTGTACCCAGCCCACTCAGAGCTCAACTCCAGCTCCTGAGCTCTGACAAACCTCTGACCCTTCACCAATGCTCAGGACTTGATTACTGTGTGCTCCACACCATGTGGGCATAAAAAAGTAACCAAGGTTGAAAAAATAATATTAAGCAGAAGTGGGAATGAAATGAATAAATGTACAACTCCCAGTAAAAGATTTGAGCAAGAATCACAGAGAAGGTTTTTTTTCTGAAAGAAAAGGTAACATGTTCTAGATTTCTGGACCACATGCTGCATTACTATCTTATAGTCAATTAACTCCACTGGGGTTTTTTTGCATAGATGAGAGAAATCAAGGTTCAGTCATGCTTTAAAACTAAATTATCCTGTGGATAAGAAATGTTGGTGCAGGGTGTAGAATGCAGAGAGTAGATTTCATGAACAAGTCCCTGAAGCTTTTCGGAATTACCACCAAGTCCAGAAAGTAACTAAATTCCATTGCTTTCAACCCTTGTATTATTGTTGTGCTTGGAACACTTCATTTTCAGATGAACATTTAGTCACAGTCTATGACACTGGCTGAGATAAGAATGATCTTGTTTTGACCCTTAGAAACATAGATAACAGAATTTCTTCTTTTGAATAAAGTACAAAGGAGAACAAATACTTAAGACAAATCCCTATTTCCCTTTCCTTTTGAAATCACTCAGGATTAAGAGCATTGCTGCCTGTTAGAGGGCATGAAAGAAAATTAGCATTTGAGAAAAGAAATACAAGCAAAAGCTGTTGTTCTGTTTCTATCTTTTTTTCAAATACAAATTCTTTTCTCTCCTTGCCTGAGCCCAGGTAATAAGTGAATATAAAAATGCATAAAGAAACAGTGAAACTGTGATCTGTGTCTTCATTCTGCATTATTTTTCTTCTCAATTTCTTAATTAGTTACAAAAGTCTGTATATGCCTATTTTTAAGTTCTCCAACTGTACAATCTCCCTTCACTTTTCTTTCAATTATTCTACAGCATGCCATCTCCCTGTGTAAGAAGGCATTTCATTATATGAGGCATGCAATTTCTGCTCCTTAATTAGCTCTCATTACTTCTACTTACGCTCTTGCTCAATGTTCTAAATAATTCCTCTTGAATCTTCCTGTCTTCTCCCTTAAATATTTGCACAATTGACTCGTGTCCTTGTTAGTCCGTTCTTAACTAAGTTTTAGTAACAATAAATCACTCCTGAAGAATCAATCACTCCCAAGCAACCCTACTGAGGACTGTTCTTTGAACTTGTATTCTAGTTAAAAAAACATCCTGAGAGAAATAGTTTACCATGAAAGCCTTGTAAAGATGAACTACTTCATTTCTGCCCCATGACACCAGGATCTGGCCTTTCTCACTGGCATCTCTTGCAGCAGCCTCATGTCTCACCATGTGCTTGTTTTATCTTCACATTACTGTAGGATATGGATCTCTCCCTCCCCGAGGAAACATTTTTTATTTGTCCAAGCGAGTTGTAGGGTTCTGGAAATTACTTTTATTCTCTTGATCTTGCTCTGCCTGCACTACTATTTGTACTGTTTTCCTCATTTGCAACCAGTGGCAAATTTAATTTTTGTTCACCTTCATCTCCCAGATCACTCATATTATTAACGGAGCTCACTGTTTGTTGTTGTTGGTTTTTTTTTCTTATTCAACACATATCAACTATGTAGGGAATTACTTATTTAAAAATGAACAGTTAGAATTTAGAGCTGAGGCAGTACTGTGACTGTGACAGATTAAAGGGTTTAACAAGAAATAATAACACAACTTTCTGTACAACATATTTGTCAAACACCTTTCATAACAAATATGTTTGAATCCAACAGCAATCCCTGTGCCACAAGAACAGACCTCATCTCTTTCCAATTTAAACTACTGCTGAGTTGTAGTACCCTTTGTTTAGAGGTGTTCAGCTAATTTTCAGTCTAAAGGAGAACATAGCTTATCTGAGCTAATTTCCTTTCACTTTAAGAGAATTTTCTATGAATATAAAATTAAATCCAAATTCTTTATAAGCTAGAGTTAGTACAAGAGCTTTTTTCCCATGGCTTTTTATTTTGTTTTCCTGTGCCAGTCTAAGGAGAACTTCATCTGAATGTGTTACCTCCCTCCATCAGCCAAGCTACTGATTTAATTCTGTCACTGACACTCTCTGGATAACTTCGTTCAGCTCAAAATGATTTTTTTTTCCACTTGTTTTCCATCCCTGCCTTGCCTACCTGTGCACCTCTATTCCAATCCCTGTTGGCTGATCCATGGGCTGCAGTAAGGAAAGCAGTACACATTCATAATATTCTGAAAGGATAATGTGGCTTTTTATTTCACTGGCAGGCACTGCGTTGTTGGCAGGTAGTATATATTTTCCATTTAAATCTATATAATGATAGTCATAAAGTGTAAAAGTTAGTGAGCCCATGAGAGGAACAATGGCAACCAACTAAGACTGCACAAAGACCCCCAACCCTTTCCCAGCTCAAGCTGAGACAAAACCCAGCAAAGGCAGCAGAGCATCTATCTGTACTGCAGGTGGGAACATCCTTATAGCCCTGTGCTGCAGGCTTAGATTTCATCCCTTTATATTGGGGAAAGATTGGCTCCCACCTTTCTTCCCAACGTATTTAAACCATCGCATCTCACAAACGTTTTTGGAAGCAATTTGTACTCGCATGGCGTAGGACACGAAATGGAAAGAGGCTGGATGTCTGTGTGAGCCCAAAGCTGATTACTAATGTGTCACCCACATATCAGCTATCCCAGAATCATTAATCACCAGGAGTGGTACATGACAGCTTCAGAGCTTTTATAAAAGGAAAGCTGGAAGTACTTTTGCAAAGAACTGTAGGAGTTTATTTTCCTTCCAGCAAATTTTCCCTCTGTAAAATCGGTTCTGAATTCGTCGCCCACGCACGCTTTCCTGAATTCTAGTAACATTTTACATTTATTGGCATGAGGTTCAGGATAACTTGGCTTTGTTTCTCCTCCCCACTACCCCTGAGGAGTTACTCTGTCCACAAGAAGTAATGGGCAAAAATGTTTAGCAGTGAGGATTGAAAGTTTAGCTGCTTATCTAGGAAAACAGGGCATGCCTGCAGTCATGGCAATGAAGTCAGTGGAAAAAGCAGCCTTCCTCCTGAGCCAATGCTGAACCACTATTCCCTTTGCTTCTCCACGAAGCAGGCAGGGAAATATGTTAGAAACCCTTTTCTGGATGTCAGCAATGGCTATTCCTGTTGCCTCTGCTATTTTTTTGAGGAGTGAGCAAGCCCAGCAGTGCACCACTAGGTAGCCTGGCTGTTTCTGGCTGTGTGGAACTAAACCAGGCCATAGTCAGCCCTGTGTGAGACCTGGTGGGCTCTCAATATTGCCCATTCTTGGTGTTGGTTAACACAGGTGAACAGAACTGGACTTGAACATTTCAAGTTCAAAATCTACATGCCTTTCAATTCTCATAAATCCATCTCCACATCTGCACTGATCTACAAACCTACATTTTTAAGGTAGAGCAGCATTTCCCCTGTGCTCCTGTTCCTGCCTACTGCTGCTTTTCTGGGTATTGTGCTGCCAAAATTGGACTACTCTTGTTCTAAGGTAACAAATCCTTTCAGAGGCCAAAACAAACCTCCCCTGGGGCTCCTTTATACTCCTCCTAAGACCACTTAGTGCACTTTGTCAGGTACTGCGATACTGTTTTTATAGAATAAGCCTGCCCTGTCTCACCCCTCCATCTGCCACATGCTCCATGACTCCAGAGGCAAACTCTCCAGGCCTCTTAAGGTTTTCACCCCTACACAAATGCTTCCTTCTAACCCAGCCTCACTTTTTAAAGGCAATATTGCCTGTAGTCCCTATGCACAAGGTGCCCAGTGTTGCACTGTCTGTATTTGAGAGGAGTAAGCAATGCCCCAATAGGCTGACTTCAAGTTATGTAATATACGTGTTTGGAAAATTGCATTTTATTGGCATCATGGCTTTTGTCTATTTGAAAATTGAATTTAGAGTTATTTTCCTCAGCAATCATGGTGATGCCATTCAAATCATAAGCAGAAGCAGTGAGCCACCTGACTTACAGAATCTCAGGATTCAAATGAAACTATGAATTTCTGAGGGAAATCTTGAGACTGAAACATTTTTAGTAGCTTATAAATATCTGTTTAACAGAACTTGTCTTCATTGTGCACCCACAGCCTTAAACTGTAGGCAAACATTAACAACCAGGCTTAACATCTCTGTGTTCAAACAGTTTCCTTGGCTGCAAGTATTTCCTTAGTGAAAAAATACAGCTTTTTCTTTACAGAAGGTTAGATTAGATTAATGGTCCTTTCCAGCCACAAAATCCATAAGGCTGTTCTCTGCTGTCTGTATTTGCAGAATTTTTGATAGAGTTTTCTCCAAGCAGGACTGGCATTTTTAACACGACTGAAATGTTGCAGTGGCGAGGGAGAGGACACTGAAGCTGATCTAGGGATGAGAGTTGTACACCTGCAGCAGATCTGGCACGTGTGGATGCATCAGATCCAAAGGGCCTGCACTGTGGAGCCCAGGCATGCACCCCCGTTGGACCTCTGCTAGGAGGGCACCACACCAGTGCTGTCTCCACTGCTACAGAACTTCTCCTCTATGACACCCCCCATGAATGGGGAAATTTTCTTCAGGAAAAATTCCTGCAAAGTTATAGCACTGCAGTCTTTTGGCTTCCTCCTTTAAAGAACCAGTGTGACACCTGAGAGTGGCTATAAAAATACCAGCTCCTTAGGGAGCCTCTTGTGCATTGTATATCAGTATAGGATTTGCACAGCAGGATCTAGATCTCCTATTAAAACTCCTAGAAGTAAACTCACAAAAATACTAAATCAAATTTATTTACGTGGATCAAAAGTCTCTATCACAATTCCTGTCAGTTCTGTGAAGCTACATTTGGGATTAATTTGGTCTACTACAATTATTTTCACATCTGAACACATCATAAAATCTCTTTATAGAGATAAATTAAATGGGGAAGAGCAGAACAAAAATTATTTACTATAAATTATGAAATAAAACAAGATAACAAAGTAATCTCTGCACAGATGAACCACTAAAATATAATTAGTGAGACTCTGCAAAAGACTGAATATACCTGAAATAGCTTTAACATGTCTTGAATAAGAGATGATCTTGGCATACTTTTAAAATCCCTGTTCAGCTCAACCAAAAAAAAGAAGAGGAAAGGAAAGGAAAGGAAAAAGAAAAGAGAACACATCACAAAGATTGATTTATATGACTGGGAAGCTGAGAAGATTAATAATGGGATAAAGAACCTTCCTATTATAGGTTGCTGGTCTGAAGGCAGTCCAGTATCACAGTACCCTGAAGCTCTACTATTTCATATTTCAGATCAGATGACAAAGGATGGATGTCCAGGTGGAAAGAAGGAATTGGAAGCCCAGGATTTAAAAATGTGTTTGCTTTTTAGGCTGCCAAAACAATGACCTTATTTTCAAGTCATGAATCATTGTTAGTCTTGCTGAATGGGACTTCTACCACTTCTCCTCAAACTCACTAAAATGGATTTAAGTTACCTACTCTCAAAAGCAACACAGTAACTTCAAGTTGTACTGTCCCTTTCCATAATGAAGTGAACTGAGCCCTGGATTTTATGTTTGCACTACACAGCTATCTATGCTGTAATTTACTTTCATTTAATTAAATGGCTGGAACTTCCTAAGAACACGGTTAGGAGCCTACGCACTTCAAGTGATGGAAACAAGGAGAAAGAAAGACTAATTCCAACACCTGTCAATTGTTTGTGTGCATCTCCACATCATCTGCTTGAACTCTCAAGGACATCATCAGCATGGCAATCACTTAAATATGCCCCTCCCACCAATTAGAACTTTATCAGAAGTTTGTCAAAGTCACTTAGATTTAAAAAGCTCAACAGAAAAAATAAAGAGGGTCTTGTGCTACATCCTGAAGGTAAAGTTTGTATAAATTGGACCTGTCAGCAGAGGTTGATCTCACCTGTCAAAGTGGCACACAGGACACAGAAAACAAGTCTCAGGACAGAGATGTATTGAAAGTTATAGACCAGAATGGAGATGCTTGAATTGCAAATGAGAAGCTGGAATGGCCAGCAGAGAACAGTCAGAGCTATGTAAGCCTCACGAGTCTCATATCTCTAATTAAACAATCAGCCTCATTTTATTACTGGCTGGTGCTCACAGAAGCCCCTCAGTCTGGCCCCATTTAGGAAAAGGGATTGCGATCCAGTTTGGGATGGAGGTGGCATAGAGTATGCACTGAGAACCCACGATGGTTAATAAATGCTCTAATCCCCTGGCTAAACAAATAAAGGCACTCCTGCCACAGCCATTCCTTGAGACATGAGCCATGGGAATTCAAGAGCACATCTAGGCATGGAATTCATTACGCAGCAGCCGACACGCTCCTCCAGTGAGACATCACACACAGCCCCAACTCCATCTCTGAAGTCACCCTCAGCAGCCAATTCCACCTGCCTTGTGCTGCAGGAGCACTGCCAGCTTCCCCTCCCATAGCCAGGCTCCAGGAATGCTCAACATTTACCTCTCAGCCTCCTGACAGCGTGTTACAAAGCTGAGCATCACGCCTCCAAACGACCCTGCTCCTTAAAATACACCACTGCTCCCTCTGCTGAGCTCTTCCCTCTTCATAGACAGTCATGCTGGACTAGAAAGAAATGTCTGGATAATCAATCCATAGTGCCAGGCTGACATGCTGCAAAAAGTCATGCTGCTGCATGATGCCTTATGTCTGACTGCTATCAAAATGTGTCAGCTGAGAGGGCCAAAACAGCATCAAAATTGGTTTTCTTGGAAAAGGCCATTAGCATCCATTAAGGAAACCCAGTTTCTGTATCTGTCTCACACCTGTAACCATATTGAGTGAGCTCAAAGGAAAAAAGCTATTGTTAAATCATGACAGAACAGCACTGTCATTACTTTGAGCTGAAATTAGTTATCCCAGAAAGGCTGTTTGAAGATTAATGTTTTCACAGCACTCTGCAAATGCGAGGACTTACGAGTTATACATTCTGATAAAAATACTCACGATGTTCCTCATGTGTTTCAGCATTATTGTCAGACAGGTGTTCTCATAGGATACGACCAATTGTACTCCAGGCTTGTGGCCAGTTGGCTGAGGACCTAAAAAACGCCATACAGTTTGATTTTTTAGTTAACAGATTGCAGGAAGTAGGTCTGTAAAATATTGAAGTACACATTAACTAACATATAAAAACCTGCTGCATGCTTAAATCAGGGATGAAATTAGCAATTGTGGATAAGGAGTGAGATGGAAGAAAGTGGTCTGACATGCAGTGCTCATTTTCTTTCCTGTTTGTTAACTGCAAGTGAGATTTTCTGTTTACTAATTGCCATCAGTCTGAAATTCAGTGGGAAATTTATGCTTGAGTGACAAATAATTGGGGTGGGTTTTTTTGGCAGTCACTGATGACACTATTCACTATTGTTGCAGTTCTCCTGTCTGGTTAAAACACTGGATTATTTTTTTCCAGTTCCCAGGAGAAACAAAAAAAAAGGAAAAAAAGGAAAGAAGGACAAGTTTCCTGACCAGTTCCAAAACAAATAAGAGAAACAACATCATATATAAATTCTCCCTTCTTCACTCTGTACTTTCTCTGTTCCAGGCTGGTTTTCATGCAACCCATTGCTTTCATAGATTTTTCTACTAAGATGCACTTAAAGACCCTGATTCAATTCCCACTGAAAAAAACATTTTTCATTTTCTAGGCAAGAAGAATCAGTCTCATAATGTGGAAGAAATGACTAAGCAAACCCTGTTCCACCTTTCTGCTGGAGGCACTGAGCCAGCTGTCTTCACTGCCAAAAAGGTGTGTCCTTGAAGCTAGGTAAGTAATGTGGTTTACCTGCCCTGCAGAGACAGCAAAGAAACACAGCAGAGAAAAGAAGCCTTTTACCACAGTAAACCAGGTGATATCTATCTGACCTCCTTCTTTTGCAGTGTTTCACCTAAGCAGGGGCTCAGGAGCTGGACTTGAGCCATTTTGCACCACCTGCTCACCATCAAAGGCAGCCCAGACACTGCCTGTGTGCAGTTGCCTGGTTTTACTTAGGCAAAAAGGGCTTCATTTAATTAGACCAAAGCTGTATTACAACCACTAATTTACCTGAAAAAGTAAGGACTCAGTCCTGAGCTAAGCTTACAACAAAGCAAGGATGTCTCACGAGCTGGTCTCAGCTCTCCCACCTCCCCATTAGAGAAGGAGCTGAGCTTGAGACCTCAGACAGAGAAGTCCTGCTCTCCTTCCTGCAGCCTGGGATCTGCCACTGACACACCAGCCCTAAACCCATGGCAGGGTGACATAACGACACGAGACGAGGCAATGCAGTGGTAATTAGTTCTTTAAATAGAAACACATCTTCTGAGAAGCAGAAGCAGTGGGAAAGGATGATGAGAATGAAAGAGCAGCCATCACGCACCAGGGTTATGCACTGCCACAGGAGGCTTTTTAGGGAGGACCAGGACTGTTCCCCTCGGTAGCAGGAGGGTTCCTACGTGTCCCTTTTAGCCTCAGCAGACACCTGGGCACTCCCTGTCTCACTTTTGCCCTCTCCTCCCCACACGTGCTCCAGAACAAGAAATCCAACTCCCTCTGCTCAGCCTTTCCTCTGTTGTTCAGCAGAGGAGGCAGCACAGGGGATGTTATAACAAATAAGCCACCTTGGGTGTATTTCTCTGAAGAAACCAAATGTGTAACCTCTGGAGTGAAGAGAGACTGAAATAACTGCTGAGCAGACACAAGGACAGCGGTGCCATGTAGTGCTGACAGCCAGAGAGCCAGGGTAATTGCCATTTATCCTAAGGAAGGGAACTCGAATGAATTAGAAATAACACAGTGTGTACCTGCAACTGCCATAATATAATTTTTCCAAGCAGCCTGGATACCAACACTACTGAGTTTATGATGTTTGGAATGGAATTTCAGAATATGAATCCATCTCTAATTTCTCTCCTTTAGAGACTACAAAAATACATTTTTAATCACATCCTAATTAGAGATGGGCCTGAAACACTCTTGAAGAATTGAAATCTCAGGAAAAAATCACTAAGCTGGGGCTTAGAAGACTGAGTAGAAGTTCTTCATTTGTTATTCTCCCTTATGAACTTTGACAAATCACTTGGCAAGACAGTACCTTATTTCATTTCTTGTGGTATGCAAATAGGAACAGGGAGGGCAGGGGATGAAAACTCCGTGAACCAGACAATGCTGAGTTTTTTCCAGGGTAAGAAGAAGCCCATAAAATTCAATTCCTCTTTTTTTTTTATGCAAAGCCACTTTACCTTTTTTTTTAAAGCTGTGAGTCCTTTTGCCTTGAATTTGCAACAGGAAATGTAGAATTCTAGACTATTACACACAGTGTAACACAAGGGCAGTTGTGTTTTAACATAAGAGCACGATTCATTTGTGGGGCTCTGTTAATTTTGTGAATTACAGTGAGTCACCATGAGTGGTTTAGCAAGAGCAACAGATTTCAGAGGCTAAATTACATCATCAGAATCCAGCTGATCACCGTGCCTTCCCTTTCCTACCAGCACTACCAGTGCCTTTTTTTTCATTAATTTTTACAGTGTGGTGCAGATATCCAGTGAAGGAATTTCTCTGTGTGAGTCGGTTTTTTTTTTTCTTGAAAGTAAGAAATGTAAATA